>JAMKCH010088433.1:10152-24444 GCA_023653785.1 Ophioderma brevispina
CTGTAGTTTTTGATGTCAGATGTATCTCCTTTCTTATGGAGAATAACTACAGATGCATTCTTCCAGTTGCTGGGGACTCTTCCCTCTGTAAGGCATCTGTTGAACAGCTTTGTATGTACCTAATGGGCTCACCTCCATCTTGAAGAACCCCTGCTGTAATACTATCCTCTCCAGGGGCTTTATCTAGCTTTAGTTTCTTTACTGCATCTCTTATTTCCGAAAGCGTGATGGAAGAGGGTGGTGTTTCCACTTTTTGGGTACATGACTCAGTAAAAGGTTTTTCTTGCGGTTGCCTGGTGCTGTAGAGGTTGGTAAAGAACTCTTCACATCTTTTGACCATCCTATCGAGATCTTCAGTTAGAGTGCCATCTTCTTCCTTCAGGGCTATGATGTTGTTCCTTCCTAGATACCGTTTCCGTCTTGCTGATTTAAGCCCTTTGTTGTTTTCAAGAGCTTTCAGCTGTTCTTGCTCGTTGTAATGATGAATGTCCTCTTCCATAAGTCGCCGGATGGTCTTGCAAATCTCAGTGTATTCTACATGTTGGATTCCCATTCCACTCCTCGTCATCCGTCTTCTTTTCTGCCTCATTTGTTTTGTTTCCATAGAGAGCCTTTCAGGTCTTGATGGCTTATCTCTGCCAGCAGTATCTACCGAAATCTCCATAATTGTAGAAGTGATGGTATCGCACTGTGTGTCGAGATCTTTGCATGAATCCAACTGTAGAGCCTCAAACTTGTTGGACAACTTCAGTTGAAATTCCACAGCCTTAGCTGTGAGTGCTTCTGCATTTGGTTTCTTCTGTTGCTTCATACATCTTGCTCTCTCTAGTTTGGTGTTGATCGTAACAGAGGCTCGAAGCATGCGGTGGTCACTGCCTGTGTTGAACTTGTTAATGACTGAAACATCTGAGAAAGTGTGGGGCTTATCATTAAGGATGTAATCGATTTCATTCTTCGTGACTCCGTTGGGGGAGATCCATGTCCATCGCCTGTTGGGTGATTTCTTGTAGAAAGTGTTCATGATTTTCAGTCGATGTCTTTCAGCAAAGTTGATGAGAGTGTCTCCTCTGCTGTTCCGCACTCTGAGCCCAAAGTCCAGCATCTACTTCCTCATCAGCGCTGCTGGTTGTTGGTAAGTAAGCTTGGATTATATTTAGATGGTACTTGTTGATCTTGACAGTTAGCTGAGCCATTCTTTCTGAAATTCCATTGAAATTACTGACATTACCTGCTATACTTTTGTGTACTATGAAACCCACTCCTTTGTGACAGGTGTTGCTTCCCTTGAAGTAGAGATTGTGACCACTTCTGTTAAGGGCGATACATCCTCCTTTTTGCCTTACTTCACTAATTCCAACGATGTCAAACTTGATCCTTTCCAGTTCTTCCTCCATTTCAATAATTCTGTCGTCTGTAGAGAGAGATCTGGCGTTATACGTGCATACATTCAATTTCCAATGGCAGCCTGTCCGTATCCAGAGATTCTTAGCACCCTCTGCTCCTTTGTTATCCTTATCGCTGCCTTGGTAAGGTGCCCCAGAGCTGCTGGGGACTGAGGGCCGTGGTTTATTTGTATCTGTCATAACTAGGGGGTTTGCCATACTCGCCACGCTTGGCCTGCGGGTTGGCGAGGTATTTTTTCTGGGTTCCATCCCATAGCCTGAGTGTGAAAGATGTCAAATCACAAGCCTAGCCTACAAGGATATAAAGTAAAGTGTCCAGCATTTGGTTCACTTGTCACCCATACTAAAACATATGGGGATGCACTCAAGCCGCTAGCCGAGGAGATCTGTGTATATGTACCCCTCAGCGGCATCGGTGAAGTCTTGATTTTCCCAGGTCTCGAGTGCCTTTAACCTACCTAGCAGATGGAAATAGCTAACCTAGGCAACTGGATGCTGAGAAGTAAAAGGAACTAGCAAAAGAAGGAAAATTGAGCTGTGAGAGGTAGAGGTTGCTCAGGCCCCACTCTGGTCGCTAGGCACATTTTTTTACCAGCTCACCACCACGAAAATTGAACTTAAGCACGTATAACGCCAGATCTCTCTCCACAGACAACAGAATTATTGAAATGGAGGAAGAACTGGAAAGGATCAAGTTTGACATCGTTGGAATTAGTGAAGTAAGGCAAAAGGAGAAGGATGTATCACCCTTAACAGAAGTGCTCACAGTCTCTACTTCAAGGGAACCAACACCTGTTACAAAGGAGTGGGTTTCATAGTATACTAAAGTATAGCAGGAAATGTCAGTAGTGTCAAAGGAATTTCAGAAAGAGTACTCAGCTAACTGTCAAGATCAACAACAAGTACCATCTAAATATATTTCAAGCTTACATACCAACAACCAGCAGTAGTGATGAGGAAGTAGATGCTGTGTATGAGGAAATAGACAAGCTAGTCAGCAGTAGCAAGAACCACTACAATATCATAATGGGCGATTTCAATGCAAAGGTTGGAGTGGGTAATCGAGGAGAGTCATGCACAGGTAACTTTGGGCTCGGACTGCGGAACAGGAGAGGAGACACTCATCAACTTTGCTGAAAGACATCGATTGAAAATCATGAACACTTTCTACAAGAAATCGCCCAACAGGCGATGGACATGGATCTCCCCCAACGGAGTCACGAAGAATGAAATCGATTACATCCTTACTGATAAGCCCCACACTTTCTCAGATGTTTCAGTCATTAACAAGTTCAACACAGGCAGTGACCACCGCATGCTTCGAGCCTCTGTTACGAGAGCAAGAGGTATGAAGCAACAGAAGAAACCAAATGCAGAAGCACTCACAGCTAAGGCTGTGGAATTTCAACTGAAGTTGTCCAACAAGTTTGAGGCTCTACAGTTGGATTCATGCAAAGATCTCGACACACAGTGCGATACCATCACTTCTGCAATTATGGAGATTATGGTAGAAACTGCTGGCAGAGATAAGCCATCAAGACCTGAAAAGCTCTCTATGGAAACAAAACTGAGGGAGAAAAGACGACAGATGAAGAGGAGTGGAATGGGAATCCAACATGTAGAATACAATGAGATTTGCAAGACCATCAGGGGATGTATGAAAGAGGAAATTCATCATTACAACGAGCAAGAACAGCTGAAAGCTCTTGAAAACAACAAAGGGCTTAAATCAGCAAGACGGAAACAGTGTCTAGGAAGGAACAACATCATAGCCCTGAAGGAGGAAGATGGCACTCTAACTGAAGATCTCGATAGGATGGTCAAAAGACGTGAAGAGTTCTACACCGACCTCTACAGCACCAGGCATCCGCAAGAAAAACCTTTTGCCGAGTCATGTACCACAAAGTGGAAACACCACCCCCTTCCATCATGCTTTCGGAAGTAAGAGATGCAGTAAAGAAACTAAAGCGAGAAAAAGCCCCTGGAGAGGATAGTATTACAGCAGGGATTCTTCAAGATGGAGGTGAGCCCATTATTGAGGTACTTACAAAGCTGTTCAACAGATGCCTTACATAGGGAAGAGTCCCCAGCAACTGGAAGAATGCATCTGCAGTTATTCTCCATAAGAAAGGAGATACATCTGAAATCAAAAACTACAGGCCAATAAGCCTTCTACCTTTAATGTACAAGGTATTCTCACAGGTCCTGCTGAAAAGAATGCGCAACACTCTGGAACAACACCAACCAAGTGCCCAAGCTGTTTTCAGACCAGGATTTTCTACCACTGATCACATACATGTTAGCCAGCAACAAGAAAAGCCAATGAGTATAAGATCCCGCTCAGCTTTGCCTTTGTTGACTATGAGAAGGCGTTTGACTGTTGAATTCAAACCACTCTTCACAGCCCTTGAAAACCAAGGAGTTGACCCAGCCTACATCAATCTCTTACGTGACCTTTACAGTGGTGCCTCTTCCACCCTAAAGCTCCACAAGGACAGTGACAAGATCAAACTAGAGAGGGGAGCAAGACAGGGAGACAACATTTCACCCAAACTCTTCACCTCATGCCTTAAAGATGCCATCATAAAAGAGATTAACTGGGAAGGAAGAGGACTCAACATTGATGGTGAAAATCTCTCACCTGATCTTTGCCGACGATATTATCCTGATTGCCAAGTCACCAGAGGAATTGGAAAGCATGCTAAATGACATTTACAGCACCAGCAAACCTGTCGGACTCGGCATGCATGTTGGGAAAACTAAAGTGGTGTTTAATGACCACACCAGGAAATCCGAGATAACTGTAGACGGGAAAGTCATTGAAGAGGTCAACAGCTATATCTACCTTGGGAAGACAGTGATGCGTGATGGTGACTTACTGCCTGAGATCAGAAGGAGAATTGGACTGGGCTGGGCAGCATTTGCAAAAGTGGAAAACGTCATGAAAAATAAGACAGGTATGGAGTTAAAGAGAAAGGTGTTCAATGAATACATTCTTCCTGTTATGACATACGGCAGTGAAACGTGGGCTTTGAATAACACTATGATGGAGATGCTTGCAGTTGCACAGAGGAAGATGGCGCGAATCATGCTTGGCATCACACTTCAAGATAAAAAGAAACTGCTGGATCCGATCACAGACAGGAGTTACTGATATTATTGACTGCATTAGGAGTGCCAAACATAGATGGGCAGGCCACGTTGCTAAACTGCAGGATAACAGGTGGCCCATCAGAGTGACAGAGTGGACGCCCATAGAATGGACCAGAAAGCCAGGACGTCCAAAAACCAGATGGAGAGACGAAATGACAAAACAACTTGGTCCAATTTGGACAAGAATGGCTAAAGATAGATTTGTGGAAACATTCTAGGGAGGGGTTATATGTGTAACATTAACTTTTGTACTTGTGGCTGTTTAAATCAATCCTCTTACCTCTCACGGCGAATGGACAGACCTAAAACTTTTAATGAAGTCCCACTTATTTTGAAATCCACTTTAACCCATTCTATATATATATTATCCTATCGTCCCTGCTCGTGAATGTGAAAAATTGAAACCTCAGTCCAAATACGGCCAAAACATGCCAAATAGGTTTTAAACCTCCCATTACCAACGTATTTTTTGTAAGAAGCCACAGCAGGGGGGGACAACCCCCCAGTTTTGTTAATGATTGGCAAAAAGTGGGGTTATTTGGTACCACTGTAAAGCTTGATATGTGCTCCATCCCGGAAAATATATCATTGCATTATTTATAGCATTAAAATGACCTCATTCAGCGAAGACCCAAAAATTGACGAAAACACGATTATTTTACCATTTTTGGTGCATTTTTATTTGTTGCAGTGACAAAACAGAGTGGTTATTTGGTACCACTGGAATTCCAAACTGTCTTCACAAGTTTGGAATTCCATTTTTTAATATTTGAAGGCTGGAATTCCGGACTGTTTTCATTGGTCACAAGGAATTCCAGATTTTCATGAGCAAACTTCCCCAAACACTCCATACTGAATGGTCACCAAACCATTAAGGAACTCTGAATTCCATATTTTTTCAGTTGTTGATTCCATTTTCCAAGATTCTATACCCTATACCAGCATGCCTCTTTCGAATTCCATGACGTTTTGGTATTCGATTCCATTTTCTAACGATTTTAATCGCCTTGAACAGCATTCATCTATACCCATAGCAGCATGCCTCTTTTATACTAAAAAATTGTGGGATAACTATAATAGGAAATCCATCATTCTGACCCATCTAATCCTATTCCTCAACTCCTCTCCACACAAGTGTTTTTCTGATTTCTGGAATAGCCTAGTTTTTCCTATACGACCGCATCAAACGATCATTCCGACAGGTAGGCCTAAGATTATTTCAGGCTGAAAATTGTCATTTATTTAAGTCCACTTAGAGCGCATTGGACAAGGCTATACTTTCCCAGGTCAAAATAAATCGCATAACGTTGTTTAAATTTAGTCAAAATCAATTTTTTTCTACATGTGTTTAAGACTAGCTAAACAACCACTCCTCGACAATGGAGAATTGTAGCATTTGGCAATGTTTGATACGAGAAATTTGGTTGCAACCAAATATAAGTGCTATAATTCAAATGCTATCATTCTCCATATTCGCCAATACTTATTAGATTTTTCCGGTTCTTAAAACATGAAAGTATACTTCGTCAACATGGAAGTGCGCTATTATTTTTACCTTTGAACGATTTTTACGAGAACCTTTTTCATGAAAATGGGGTTTGCATTTATCAAGTTATCATAAATTGTATCAATAGACAATTAGTCTATTAGACATGAGAATTGGAAATGTAACGGTTGCTTTAAGGTTTTGGAACCATTCAGACCGTATGTACAGTAAAAGTAAAGGATGTTTTGTAAAATTCTATTGAAGTATTAAGCAATCCAGTAAACGGTCCAATCAAATGATAAAAGGAACAAGATTTTACAATATTCAAAATCGCAACAGATACCAATCATTAGATGATTAACCGATTTGAGCCACTGTTTATTGTTACACCTAAACGCAAAAAGTAAATAAAACGCATAAGCCGAATAGTGGAAATCTATCATTTGAACAATGCCTTTATTTGTAACACAACATGAAAACTAGCAAAAATGGTTTGAAAGAGTATCAATGCTCGTTAAACTAATACTTTTATTGAATAACTGAAACAATTTAAATAATCCGCGGATAATACGGAAGCCTCAAGGTGCGTTGAAAGAAAAAGCCAAAGCGAAAATTACAAAAATACTTCTTAAAGACTTCAAATTTTGTTGAAACGAGATAAATATATATTCGAGGTAATTCGCGAAATCATTATTATAATATGCATTTATTGCTCGTTTTCTCGAGATCAAAACAGTGCTGTTAATGACCATTTCGCATAATAGCGGAGCGGCCGAGCTTTGAAAAGTGCTCTAGTTTTCGAGTTGCCCCTCCCCTCGGTACAACAAAACACAACCACCTTTATTTGAAGGATAAATATATCAGATTTTAAGAAAATGATGGTTGTGGTTGAAATATTTGGTGGCAGGGATGATTTCTAGGGCAAAAAATGCATTTGGGGCTGCAAATTAAGCTAAATTATTTTTTAAAATATTTGTTTAAAGTAAAAATATTACAATCTTATTTTATGGTATCCTTTTTGTTATTGATATAGGTTTTATACATAGTATTAAGGGTTCAAGTAATACTCGTGGTGACATGTGATAAAAAGGGTGCTTTTTTAAGGAAAAAAGGTGATTTGGGGGCTAAAATTCTAGACCCTTTATATATTGTATAAAATAGAAATCTATCATATAAATGTCAGAGATTGATAGTATTGCATCATGATTAAAATATGTTTGCTAAGAAATTAATAAATCTTGATTTTCATAATTTTTTAGCTCAAAAACGTGATTTTTTGACCCAAAAAACACCCTGCCACCAAAGTTTTTGACCACAACCATCATTTTTTAAAATCGTTTATTACGATGTTTCGAATAGAAGTGGTTGCGTTTTTTTGTGCCGAGGGGAGGGGTTGTCGACAATTTTGCAATCCAAACCGCTCCACTATAACGATATACACAACGGAGCATACTCCATGTCCTTTATTATACTCTATATGCAATACGCGTGCTATTATTGCATTGTTGGGAGGAATTCAGGTTCGGTATTTTAAATTAAACCAGTTTAGAAAAGTTGTCTAAAACTTCCAACAATAACTCACGGTTTTGCATGGTCCACCGTCAGACAACCTGGTTGTTGAAACAGTTTAAATTAACCGGGCTGTTTAACCGTGAACTTGAACAACCACGGGTTGTAAAATAACTTTTAAAACCACGTTTTTGCAGTGTGTACAAAGCGGCTTCCTGGAGGACACACTTAAAAGCAGAATATTACAAACTCTTTTGGGCATTTTCATTATGCTTGTTTCATTGTTGTTTAATTTATGTTGTTTTTCCCAATCAAAACAGATTGCCACCCCGAAAAATCGCATCCAATTGACAACTTTCAAAATCCCCTTTGGACCCATGATTTCGTTTTTTTACTGAACTTTTGTAATTGCCTTAACTTTTGATCACGTATTTTTTGCCCAAGAAATTGACAATTTGGGGTGCGGAAAATACGAGTTTTGCCTATAAAACCACCCCAGAGTAAAAATGTCCAAATTTTACTTCGATAATGTTTTTTAATGTACATTCTGCTTATGTGTACCAAATTTCATTGCAAAACTCGTTTGGGAAACTGGTTGTTAAAATTTTGGCCAAGTACGGAATGTCGCCGCGAAATGAAAATCTGTATTTTGGCTGCCATTTTGAAACGGTGCAATTTTTAAAATTTTTTTCTTGAAATATTATCTTTGACCCTGCAAGCATGTACCAAACTCCATTGCAAAGTTTCTACGGGAATGTGGTTTTCATAGGGTCCACATATCCACTAACGGAAGTCCAAAAGACCTTATCCGGCTCAGAAAACAAATTTCAAGAACAATAATTTGATCTCTACATATGTCATCTAATCCAGCACAGGAAAACCTAAACAAGACAGAAAAGCAACTATAGCATTACAATTAAACGGCCAACGCCGTTAAACGTGAAGATGTGTTAAATATAAATATGTCCTACACTAATTACAGGAAAATGGACTTTGCAATCAATCCCCATATTATGCCCATCATGTTGAAAGTGATACAATGTACATACATATTTTTATTAGAAATGCGATCATTATTATATTCAGGGTATTTTACTCAATTTTGCCTCCAAGTCAGTGGGGTAGCCAGCGGGGGTGGGGGGGGGGAGCCGCCGATTGAAACCCTTTCACCCTGCTTCCCCCTAAATGAGTTGGCAGTTTACACGGGACCCTGTGGAAAACTGAAAATTTACCCCCATTTTACCCACTTGGTGACGTGCCTTCCCCCCTCGATTTGAAAAGTCTAGCTACGCCACTGCTCAAAGTATGCACTAAATTGCACGTATCAGGATTCAAAAATTCATAATCTTCTAGCTTCTCTGACAACCCCTTTGATCGTCCATCTGATCATCCCTCCCCCACCCCAATGCCGGCAAGAAATCTATGCCCTTGAATGTCACTAAGCCGGACCCTGCAGCGCCGCCAATGATGTTTACAAACTGAAGACATTACTCTTCTTAGCTAATATTACTTTTACTGCAATATATTTGAAACCGGATACATATTTTGTATCATTCTTTACATTTACACCTTCCATGGAAAAATTGATTTTTTGTAAGTGTCGATGTGAAACTCTAGGGTCCATATGCACGAAAGAGTTCGATCGCGTTTAAACTTAGACCCAGTCCAAGTGGAATTTAGTCCTACTATAGTAGTTGGGTGGTTCTTCGCTAAGTGTCTACTTTTGGCTTTAAAAAAAATGAGAAAAAAAGTTTTTCAAATCATAATTTTTTTTCTTGGAATGTGTTCACAATAGTGCACAAATACTAGAATGAGCACTCGGCGCGATCTTTAGAGCCTTCAAATAATTTTATGCGACATCTAATTTTCAGTGTTGTAGCATAGGGAAAACCATTAAAAGTCATTTCCGTAACACTATTTGTTACGGAAATTACAATCAGACAGTAAATGTCAAGCTGAGTAAATTCTACTACGTATCCTCAATATCTGAACAAAAATGAAGAACCATTGAGGGAGGATCTTTCAAATGGAGAAAACCAGATTGATTATGACTCAGATTTTATTGCCAATATAAACAGGTGAAAGCGTCAAGAAATCATTTCCGTAACGGTAAAAAGTTACGGAAATGACCGTTACGGAAATGATGGTTCAAACATTTAGACCAGTATAACGTCTCCCGAGGGCGATGCCTAGCGTGATTGTTTATATATTAGGGTACAGGTCACAACTCTGTTTTCACTGCCAATCAAAATGGACATTACTTTCCTATATTTATAGTGTTATACAGCGTTACGGAAATGACACTGAATAAAGGTACTCTCCCTCATTTTTGCAAAAATCTGTATTTTGATGGATATTCATCAGAGATACCGGAGATAAATGATGTGTGCCAAGTAGCCAATTAATGCAGGTACTTATTGACCAGGTTAATTTTTGGATTCAGTGTTTTCAATTTTATAGACTGCCCTTCAAAATGTTCGTTACGGAAATGACTCCAAATCCAGGGACAGACTTTTTTGAACAAAAATGGTAAAATTTAGGATTTAATTGATGCATTATGGTATTATTTGATAGATAGCATATGTTCAATCAGTAAATACTTAGTGATCAAAAGTATTTCCAAAAAGAAACATTTTACTACAAAATAAATAATGACAATTGTAATTTTAAGCGTAACCATCGGGACATAGGGTTTTCGGGGGGTTTGCATCAAACATTAAGAAAAATAACAACATTTTACTTTGTTTATCAAGGTTTTTTTATTTTTTTATAATAAAGATCATATTTATCAAGACAAAACCACAAAATAAATATTTCAGAATTGTAATTTTTTTCATTTATAGTGAGTAAAAGTAGCGGGACACGAAAGTAGACACTTAGCGAAGAACCACCCAGTTCTTATAGTGAGGACATTTTCTTAAGCAATTGCAGTAAGTTATTGAATTCTGCCTTCGAATCTCTTTAAAACCTGCTACTTATTTTATGTACGAAGTAAGAGTAAAGGTCCTGTCAGATCCAAATATTTTCATTTAAATCAGGTTTAACTTTAGAAAATAAAAATATTTGCCACATTTTTCCGTTTCTCTGTTGAAACGTCATCATGGTCATATTGTACAGTCAATGGCATACTCGGGACTTTTTTTAAATTGCGGACCATGGCTCAGTGTTACTATACGGCTATCACGGCGTATACCGACTTGCTCGACACGGCGCACCAGACGCGAAACGGGTCTTTTTAAGTCGGTCCCCGACTATTTTAGTGTGAAAACGGAAGCTTACAGAAACGGGTCATTTTTGGGTTAAATCTGTAACTTATCCACGTTTAAGTTTAGACCATGTCGAACTCTTGTGCATATGAACCTACTTATTTTTTTTTTTCATAAAACCAGTTGTGATGAGTTTACGGTGTGTCCGTGATGCCTCAACCATTGTCAACGTGAATAATGAGCTCCTCACGTTTTATTAAGCTGGATAGAGCACCCTCTCTAGAAGCCGGTCGGCTTTTTTCTCGTCAAACATGAGCACATACGGGAAATGTACTGCCTTGGGATATGAGGGCGCCTCTATTTTAATTCTATGCAAGATCCAAGCAGGAGAACTTCCAGTATTGTCATGGCCGATCCTGAAAACAAAAACAGTACATTAAGAATACACATTTTATTTCTTGAAAAGTTCAATATTCAAGCTTAGTAGTGAAACTAGCTGTAGCTATAAAGTTGAAGTTAATATAATATAGAAAAGTAGGTCCAATTGAAACATTCTTTCCGAAAACACTACGTTCCGCAACATGTGAAATAGATTATATACACAGGTGTATTGAACGAATAGCAAGCCATTTTTCAATGTTTCCCAAAACATGTTAGAAGTTAGATTTTGATTAGCAGAAACTGCGCACGCACATGTATGCGTACGTCCTATAGGTGAATGTGTTTAGAAACTAGAATATCGCGGTTCTCGGCTTTCTAGGTCTGAGGTTTTGCTGGCTAGTTAGGGACTGGTTGGGGGGGCTGGTAAATTGTGGGTTGCCAGTGGGTTCATGTTGGCGGTGGTTGTGATGCTTCTGTTCAGAACCTTATCGGTCGCTGTGAGCCAATTGTTGATAACTGAGGTTGGCTGGAATTTGAATGTTGAATTGAAGCAGGCATTTTCCTGTAAGTTGTTTAGATTGTTTGAATTGATTGATGTCAAAGAGGAATTGTAATTCCGTGGCTGCATGTCCAGGCGACTTGCAATTTTTTTAGGTTGACTGTTGACGGAATAAGTTGGAGGTATCTATCTTATCTTCCAATCATTACATAATTACATGACTGACTGAGCTGAACCCAGTGAGGCTGGTAGGGTGTTCCAGATGCCTCTTGAAAAAAATCTGTGCTGGTACGAGAATTCTACAGAGGCGCTGTTGTAGCTGTTTGTGGTGGCCCCTATTCTGATATGATATATACACACATGTAAGGTTTGTAAGGTGAATGGATGTCGGGATGGATGTCCAGAATTGAAGCTGTAAGTTTTCTTGACAATTGCTTGGAATATGACGCCATGGGTTTACAATAATGCAATTTGACTAAAATTTATTAAAAATTTAATTTGTTTTTAATGTTGTAATTGTATTTGCGTTTATTATTTCGTTTATTTTACTTATACAGGGTGAGTAAAAAAAAGTACAACCAAATTGAGCGATCTGTGCTATTCATATATTTTCTTTCTGTTGTTCATTCTCTGTTTTGTTAGATCTCATATAAAAATTACGGCATTAAAATTGATTAACCCGTTCAAAAGTTACAGTTGCGAAAGTGAAAGTACCCATGTGGAAGTCCGAACAAGTTACACGCCAGAGTAACCTAAAGAGTACTCTTGGGTTTACGTTCAACTTTGGGATTTGCAGCTTATCCTCCATTAATTACACATTTGGAATAAATGTCTGGGTAAACCAGTGACATACCAAGGCTGTCGGTGAGAGGGTGGGAGGGTGAGGGGTAAGGGCGGGATCCCCCACTCAGACTCTTTGCCCCTCCTGGCCTCAATAGAGATCAGGAAAAGAAATAAATTGATGGTATTGACAGGTTGAGCTGCCGTGTTCACCTTTGCAAAATGTGTTTTGTTGATGCCCCAAAAGTAAATGGTTTCCACCGCCTGGTCCCCCCTACCCAAATGAAAATGCCTGGTTGCATCGCTGGGTAAGACTAAAATGAAACCAGATAATAATATTTAATGAAATCATACTTGGACTTGAAGCAACTATTTGCGGCATCTTTTTCAACTTGCTTGATTTCCATGTAGTAAAACTTCCAAAATACATGTATAGGCTTGCATAAGAGAGCAGATTAAAGCATTAAAATGTTGCATTTTAAATATATCCTGTTAATTTCATTAAATCTTAAGTAATCTACATTATCATTCAACACATGTTCTGCGTAGCATTTGAATACGTTGCCAAAAAATCGACCTGTTAATCTATTTTTAAGCCCGCGCACGCACGTCGGAGATTCTGGCCCGAAATCATGCTCCAGGACCATGACCAGTCTTATTATCTCATAAGGCAGCTATTCAATATTTTTCTACTTCAATCCACAACTCTGATGTTTTTATGATTCCAATCTCCAACTCTAAAATACAAATAAAATCATAAACTAAATTTTGTTCCTGGAGTGGGATTCGAACCCACGACTTTTAGATAACAAGACGAGCGCCCACAGACACACGCCACACAATCCGAGCCGGCAGGAAGTCGTTCTTTTGTAATACTTCAATATAAACATTAACGGAATAAAGCGCACACATAATAATGAATAGCGCCCCTATGAGACGAGTTGAAAATATATGCTCCTGGAGCATGATTTCGGGCCAAAATCTCCAAGAATCCCCGCGCACTGCGTAATAATGGGTCTCATGTGTACAGTCAGTGTGCAATTTGTTCGGGGCAGAAAATGGATACCTTCACAAAAATAACTAACCTTTGAATGGCTTGATTTCAAAAATTTAAAATTATTGTGAAAGCTTATTAAACAGGTTATCTAACACAGCAATTAATTTGGTAAATTCCGATGAGATTTTGTTCATAAAAAACCCTCATTTGGTTGTACTTTTTTTTTACTCACCCTGTATAGTCATCTTTATTTTGTTTATAGTTTTAATTACTTAAGTTTATTTTCATTTTAACGATTTACATTAATATTTTCGTGTATACGGATTTGATTTTATTAATTTTTTAAATATTTTTATTATTCTCCCGTTTATTTTTATTTTGTTACCATTTTGGCTTTTATTTTTATTAATTTGTCGTTTTTCTTTATTTTTATTTTGTACTGATTTTTTTATTTACTTGGTTCCATTTATTTTATTCATTTTATATTTCTATTCCTTTTTGGGGAAGGCGCTATATAAATATATGTTATTATGATTTCTTCTTTATTTGAACGATTTATTTTAATGATATTTGATTTGGTTTTAATTTTTAATTTGTTATTATTTTCTCATCTGTTTATTATTTTTTTCTTTATTTTTTATTTTAATTTGTACTGATCTTTTTCTTTATTTCATTCCATTTGTTATTTTATTCATTTTTATTTGGGTTAATTTATTTTGTTATGCTTTAGCCCTATATGTATGACTCTTTGTGATGGCCATATGCGAAAAAAATCTCTTACACCCAAACAAACATTTCTAAAAATACAAGAAATAACCACCCCCCCCCCCAAAAAAATAAATCAGCCCAAAGCGGGATTCGAACCCAGGCCGACGGGG
>JAMKCH010088434.1:0-20303 GCA_023653785.1 Ophioderma brevispina
CGAATTTCACACAATTAATAGTGTAATGTTAACATCATGTCTCGTTTAACCTCACTTGTGACCACTTCAGTAACATGACTTTATGATCTTTTTCAACCATTTGGATGCTGGAATTACTTTATCACTGTCTTGATTTTTGCATATTTGGGAAAGTTTTGAACTGTGGCGATGTTATGTTTGCTATTCTATTGAATTCAAACAATATTGCCAGTGAATATTAGGGATTAAACCAGATGCACAAAAGTTCGTCAGGAATTAACAAGGTGGGCACCAATAACATCTGATATTTTTATCTTGTGAGGCTAGGCTGCGTTAGCTGCCTACATGATAAAAATATGCGAATGTGTTGGATCAGAATGCTTGCTTGTTCTGACATTGTCTCGCCTGCGGCTCGACATGGTCAGAAAACTAGCAAGCTCAACAAACTTCAACATATTATCTAAAAGCATGGTGGGATCGGGTGAACTGAGCAGAGGGTGAATGCAGCCTTTAATCTAAGCACTAATCCTGAGACAAATACACCTTAATGGCGGTGTTCTCAAACGGAGTCTAACTTTACACTGGGTTTAAACCAGGTTAGCCTACAGGAAGTGGGACCTTTTTCTTTCAACATACTCTGAAATTTGAAAATAAGGGTGAGAAAATTCCTCATGGATGGGCCGGAATGAGAAATTTTCAAAAAACCAATACAGCAAACCTTTGAGTGTGCCTATTAGCATAACAATAAACTTCAATCATATAGCATTTAATATTCAGGTGCACTTTGAATCCCACTAAGGTATAATCATATTAGGATCTGAATGTAAAGCTGGTACCTTGTCCAGGAAGTTAAACCCTACCATTGTATTTTTTTTATTAGATCCAAGCCGTTTGACCCAAATAGCGCAGATCCAATGACTGGAAAAAGAAGACGCAAGTCACCATCAATGTGTTGGTCAGCAGATTCAAAACCTCCCCAAAAGTTTAAGGGAGAGAGAGGAGAGGTAAGGTACTGATAGAGTGAAAGGTTCCTGGGGGGGGGGGGTAATCAAATTACAAATGACCATACACAGGGACATGCCACAAACATCGTCTCATTTTCAGCCTTCTGGTATATATCAGTAATCTTCTTTTCATGCCAATTTTGGTAAGAGGCAAGGGGTCGTTTTTTCAAACTTTCTCCCTTGTTGGAAAATTAGGAATTTTTCAATTGGAAGCCAAAAAGTTCTAAAACTTGTTGGAAAATTAGTCCAATTTCGTCAATCTGAAGCCAAAATTTCCAAATTTGCCAGTGTCTCATTAACAAATTATTACTTAAAAAATTTTAAATTTTAGTTAAATTGGGTTAAATTTTGCCCAGCAAAATTTACACCCCTGGTATACATGTAGATTTGGCATCCTTTTTGGCAAAAAAATTGGTATAGAGATGGGTCCTACTTCCAGAACTCTCAGGGCATGGTTCACCCAAAAACCAAACTTGAGAACCACCCCTCCCCGGGAAGTTCAGGGGTTCTCAAGTTTGATTTAAATAGGGCCTGTCACTGAAATGTATTTTTTTTTGAGCCATTTATAAAATATTTCTTCAGTTCACAGAATAATGTTGATCAATGTCATGCACAATGACATTCTCTGTTTTTGTTGCAGATAATTGGATCCATATGTTGAAGTGGAAATCTAGGTACCTATTGCTGTCAAAAGGCGCTAACAAAAACCAACAGGATAATGGTATGTCTTCTATTGAATAAGAGTAAGCATAAGGAAAATGTTGTCTAAAGATTCGTCGTCCACATCACACTGTCTTATCTGACGAAACATCTTTCCGAGAAAAGTGCAATGGAAATCTGTCAGGAAAAATTTCTTCCAGTCAATATTACCGTGTATATAATCTTTTATGGCAAAGGTAATGCTTAGAAGAGACTTTAAATTTGTTTAAATTGGTTTTAGAAGATTATATTGTTTATACTCTAAATACATCTTCAAAGTTCATAGATCTCGGTGAAATTCGCCATTTTGATTTATGCTCCCTATTTCTGCGGATAAGACAGTATGCGGAAACATGTTGCATGTGAGGAGAGAAAAGCTCACACAGTAGATCAACAAAGATAAGAAAGTATGAGAAAATTGTTTTCATGTGCAAGAGAATGCTTGCACTGTGATATGATGCAGATAACTGTATGTTGAAACACGTTTCGTGGGAGACAGTGGGAACATGTTTCATGGGAGGAGAATGCTCGACCATGTACTATATGACGCAGATAGAGGTCTTATATGTGTCATATCCAGTGTGAGAGTTCTCTGCACATGAAACGTGTTTCAATATGTCTCACTGTGTCGTATATACAGTGTGACAGTTTCCTCTCCCCTTTTCACCCTTTTTTTCATGCCACATGAACATTTTCACATAATGTCTTATCTGTGTCTTATTCGCAAAATTGCAAGCAGAAATACAAAATGGCAAATTTCACATAGGGATCTATGACTTTAGAGGACGTATGTTAGAGCATAACTTAATAGATGTATCAACAACCAACGTTAAAATCAAATTTGAATTTTCGCCTCTATTAAAAGAATTCTACACATGTTAAATGTTGTACATGAAAAGATATGTTTCCTGAAAATTATTTTCAATCGCAATTTCTCAGATAAAACAGTATGGATGTGGGCGACGATTTCAAAATTGACTAAAACAATATCAAGAGCGACACAGTTTTGGCAAAGGATTATGATTTTATTTTTATTCCACAACCGAATAACACCAAAATATCAATGGCGACCAGTTTGTACAACTGATTTGGATTATTTATTCCACTAATGACACACGTGTAAATTTTATGAAATTTCATTGTAGGCAGATATGATTTTTCTACACTATAACTTACAAATCTCATTACCTTTGTTAAGGCTTTATGGCAAGATTTCTGCAGTGGATATTTCTGATTTTACAAGGGTACACAACCAAATTCTTCATGGGAGTACCTGTGAAGTAGCTGTTAAGTAGCCACAGAGTACCCACCCGCATGGGTACCACATCGCCGGCCGCAAAAGTGGGGGTAATCATCCACCTAGGCACACACGCAGTAGCTTAACCACTAGTCACCCCATGCGGGAGTACCTGCGTGGGTACTCCCATGCAAATGAGCTTTGAGCTCTGTGTGATTATTTTAGTAATTTTATCCATTATTGAACATTTTGGTTACATATGTTATATGTTTTTACACAAAATGTCATATATAGGGGTTTTTGGTGATGCTCAACTCAAATATAGATGTTACTAAGCTTGAAAATGATCAGAAAGTCGTAAACAACAATGGGGTGTTTGGCGCCCTCTATGGTCCAAAGTGCTGCCTACTAGGCAGCCGGTAGGGGAGTACCTGTGAAGGTACTCCCGTGAAGTAGCTGTAGAGGTACTCCACTACTGGTGGCTTACATGGGTACCTCTCAGTCACCTAGCAGACAACTGCAGAGTACACTATAGGATGGGTACTGCTAAGTAAACATAGCTGCTATCCGTGCAGTGGCTTGTGTACTTCAAAAGTACTTAGTTGTAGGTACTGCATCGATACTGTATCAATGAGGTACCCTTAGAGTAGAGCTAAGAGTACACATGGAGTAGCCTAAGCTCTGGGTTACACTGTGAGTAGGAATCTTGCTGTGTAGTAGCTCTTACATGTCCCTACTTATATCACTTGTCAAAGTTATGTCACCACTGCTTAAAATTGTTCTAAAAATAAAAGAGATAATTTGCTTATGGTCAAACAGCTGTGATCTCTAAATCCTGTGCAAATTTCAATTTCATCCCAGGCAAACATGTTTTTTTCTTAAAATAGCTACAGATTATTTTTACAGCAAGAGCTGTCAGTCAAAATACACTCCCGGGAATACACTAGTCAGTGGTTGCTCTGAAGTTATTTTCCCAGGTAGCAATACAACATTGGACAAAAATCAGAAGTTGTCCGCTTGATTGCATTTGGAATGCCAAGGTGGTGCCAGTGTTAGCATGCCATAAATATATAACCATCTAAAATAGATTAAAGGCTAATGTTGGCCCAGCATTTGCAGATTGATGTTAATGCAACTTTTGGCAAATTAACATTGGGCCCAACATTGGCTTCATGTTGGCAAAATATTTTGTGGTAAGCAAGCTTGTTGCACATTCAGATTATTAAGTTAAGAATAACAATATTTAGCACTTTCAATTAAACTTACAACATCAATAAAATAATGCTAATCCAACATGCTAAATGGACAATTGATTTAGCAATCAGCAACCAATAGGGTACAATACAGCATCGATGATGATTTGGTGCAAATGATCCTAAACTTCCTATAAATGTATAAAATTCAAGCAAAATCATTTGAAATATTGTTATGTTTTTCAGGTTTCAATCCATACTGGGATTGTAATATGACCTTCACCATCCACCTAGCAGACCTAGCATTGATACGCTTTGCTGTGTGGGATGAAGATCCTATAGGCAGGGACTTCATTGGACAGGCTACCATGCCTGTAAGAAGCCTCATGCCAGGTAAACTTAGATAATAAAACTACTGTTTTTAGACTCAGTCATGTATCTGTGGCTTCATATCACACAATAGATGCTGGTATTTTAAGTGGACTGGTGATATACAGATACAAAATTTAAGGTACTCTTAAAGGGGTTGCCTGGCACAGAAAAAATATTTAAACATATTAGCCTGTATTACACAAGAACTTAGTCCTGGTTTAACTCTTGGTCCAGGTCTTAAGTACTACTAGGAAGTACCCTTTGAATTTTAGTTGTCATTTAAAAAAATAGAAAATGAAAGAGAAACCACTTTAAATTGGAAAGTTATCAGGTTTGAGTGTCTTCCTGTTCTTCTAGCAGTGAAAACTAATATATGAGGGGTAGTAGTAAAACCAAAGTTTTAAATCCGGTTTTGTCCCCGCCAACTGGGGTGGCCAGATTCACCTTATATTCACAGCAGTACTGCTGTGTGAGGCTTTATTGGAGCAAAAGATAATTGACTGGATGCCCTTCCTGACGTTAATGTGCTGAATGGCCACCATTGGCTCTCCAGAGCCCATGCCCTTATAGGTAAATTAGTTCTACCAGGGTAACCAGCTACCTTCCTCACCAGATTTCCTTAGAAACCTGATGGGGGTGACAGTTTAGCCGCCGACAACACAGCGAGATATGGAATTTAGAAGTCCTTCACAGTTGGCCTTAGTCTTGGTTTATCTCTGCCACTGCCACCATCGTTGTGCATCTGGAATGCCCTTGGGCAGATATTGGAAAGCACTTGGTCAGTAACTCGCATACCATTGCTATACACATTTTTAAGATATTTGAAAAAAGAGCACATGCATGTGCTAGGTGGATTCACCTCAGATGTACATAGCACTCATGTGGGAAAATCCCTGAATTAAAATTTTGTTTACTATCAGCAAAATCAGAAATTATTTACATTTTCTTTTTTTAAAATAAGTAGAGTGATTTTAGTCTAGGTTAATTTCAATATGTTTGGAAAGTTTTCTATTAGAGACACCCTTTAAGCTAATTTTCCTACTATTATGTAACTTAAAAATGACAAGATCGGTCTGCCATTACCCAGTAAAAACAATTGATTGAACACAAACTTATTTTACATTTACAGATGCCTCATATCACACAGGTGCAAACCAATCAAATTGAATGAATCTTTCCGCCTGTGTAGGAATAGATTAGCTTTTCAGTGGATGAATACTTGAATATTAGTTCATGAATGGATACTTGCTGTTTGATGATGCATGAATGATTGGTCTCTTGATATGTTAGCCATTCTAGTTAGTTCATTTAAAATTCAATTTGACAAATTGAATACGAATCAATATATGTACTACTTCATGTTTCTGTTGCAATGTTAGGAATGATGTCATTTAGTCATTGATACATGTGCTCTTTTTTTGTTTTCTACAAATGCCATCTTGATCCATCATTTATGTCATTTATTAATAGGATACCGGCATGTTCATCTAGAAGGTTTGGACCGGGCTACTTTGTTTGTGCATGTCACCATGGAGGATCATGAAACCTGGGTAAGTTACTCCTGCAGAGATCTAGTAAAAAGGAGTTGACCTTGTAATAATTTTGGCCAATTTTACTTTTATTGCACATCCTTGTGTAATTTCTTTTATTTTCTGCTAGTTTTCATTTAACACTGATGAGATTTTGTTTGCATAAGTGTCAACATGCTGTTGAAAGCAACATAAAGCTAGAAAAATATGTTGAGAATGTGTGAGCGATCGAAAGGTCAACATCCTCTCATTTCCCTCTCTGTATAATAAGTGTGCATGTACTTCATTTAGAGATCCCTCATATATGAATGACTTTGTCAATAGGGATCTTTTTCTTGTCAACCCCAGGCCACCCGCATAACCAAAGTAAAGCCCAAAGGTCTATACTGCCGCACCAAATCAGTGGAGTTGGAATACTCCCCCATCACAGGAGGTCACAGAAACTCGCCACGGAGACGCTCCTCTTTGGCGCAGATGTTCAGAAGGAAGCATTCCATGCCCTTGGCACCTGCGAAAGAACTTGGCCCACCACCTACATCTTCACCATCCAGGATGAAGAGACGTAGCTATGACGATGCAAACAGTCACAGTATAGAAGAGCAATTTTTGCCAGATGGTAAGTAATGTATCTTACATGTTGAGGGTTTGGTGCAAAAATGTCCCTTTTGCAATAGCTGCCAGGTGTTAGATTTGGCAGGTGTAATACTTAATAAGAATGTAACTGACAAATGGCAGCTCTTGCAGATGGGGCCTTCTTGTTGTAAACCCCTGATGTGATGTAATCTGGAAAATCCGTCAGATGTCACACTTGGTCAGTTTCGAGGCTGACCCAGGGCTAACAGGTGGCAGCAATGGAATATGCACATTACAATGGTGGTTGTAAAGTGCACATTATTTGCTGCCCAATGACTGTTCAAGGTGGCTTATACTGACCAAATGCAATATCCGACAGGATTTTGCAAATAGCATCAGAAATTGGTTTTTAAATACACCCATTTTTTTGAATGCTGAAAAATAGATTATAAAATGGTTGCAAATATGCTTTCTATATCTCAGTGTAAAATATGCGACCATTCTTACAGTATCTCTGATTTGCGCAATATATGATATTATTATGCATCTGTGGTGCAATACCACAGTGCGATTAGCGCGTACTGCCCAACACTGCACAATACGCAAAAATATCGGGCATTCGGTCATGCAACTCGCCAAGCAAATACTCTGTTTTTATTATTTTTGAAGCCATTTTAAAACTATTTTTGTCAAGTCAGCTTCTTCTTGCATAATAATATTAATATTGGATGGCTTTTTTTGGCTGATAACAGAAAATATCGCCCTCGCCAAGAAAATTGGCTCGGGCGATATTTTCTGTTATCAACCTCAGCCATCCAATATTATATAATTACCTTCCAATCAAAATAATGCTTAGATGCCAATATATAGGCAGGTAGTGCCCAAGGGGTTAATTATGTTCTTTCATGATGACCATTCTGTTAGACATTTATACACACATAGGAAACAATTAGTAGATTTGTGCAACAGCAATATGAACAATTTTTTACTTTGACTACTTTAATTCTCATTATTCAAAGTCAATGCTAGATTATCATGTAAAGATATGCACAGAAATTTGCAGCATATACTATCAGAAATATTTGTAGATCATACATGTTACTTATTGTGTGGTTATTCCCATTTTGTTTATTGCTCACATGATCTCAGGATCAAGTTAAAGGTAACTAGATATATAAGCTTTTATCTAATTTGTGGTTTACTTTGCCGTGTTGTGGTTATTTGTGTGTTATTTGTGTTTATTTTTGAATGAATAATACTGAGTATAGGAAGAACTATTGCTCACTCAGTATTTTTGTATGGATGCATGGGCTTTTTTAAATTAAATTTGACTTTCATCAATAACAATTTGGCATTTTAATTAAGAGATAGATTGTTTGAATTACCTCCTTTCAACAATGAAAAACCTTCCTTACCACAATGGTTATTTACTATGGATGATAAATGAGCTATGCACAGCTGTTTGATCCCATCCAAATTGTCTTATTTTTATAGTGTTTTTAAGCAGTGGCGACACAAATTTGACAACTGATATAAGAAGGGCCATGCAAGAGCTATACCTCTGCAGAAATCAGAAAAATCCATTGCGGGAATCTTGCCATATAAGCTACAAAGGTCATTATTTGTGTGCTATAGCGCCCTCTATATGTCCATTCTCCATAGAAAGGCGTGTTAAACTAGATTTTTAAGAAAAATCATATTTGCCTGCAATGAAATTTTGTAAAATTTACACAGGATGAAGTGAGTGGAATAAATAAGCTATACTAGTTGTCAAAAGTGTGTCGCCGTTGATATTTTTTGTTTTATTCTGGTTTTGTCATAATAAATGAGACTTTCAAACAGCTGTGTATGAACTGCACAGTGTGTTTACATTGCACAACACCTCTTGTAGTTTATGTTGCTTGTGTATTTGCAACTGATTTCAGATGAATGCTGCAAAAGTATTATAAAGTGGAATTTGTTGGTAGTAGTATAACCGGGAAACACTGAGATTTAACAGGAAGAAAATGATCAACTAACGACCTTTCTGGAAAGCTATTTCATTAAGAATCTTAAAGTATCTTTGTCAACAAATAGTGTTGGTTATACTACTGTCAGTGGAAATTGTGTACCCTTTTGGCATTACTATTTATTCTACTTCATGTTGTACGTGTCTGCATGATCAGTTTTAAAACTTTCAATTTTGTCATGAGGGGTTGATACTAATGCATAATTATTTCTATTCTACTACTAGATTATTTGAAGCATTACAAGACCACCACCCCAGTGTGTCTAGATGCTCTTCTGAAGAAACTTCTATCAAGTGGTGTGCCTACAGAGTTAGAAGCAGATGGCAGTACCAGCATTCATGTCAAATACTTGCATAAAGTGTTTGCCTCCAACATATCTTGCTCAAGTCTTCTTACTGCAATTAGAGAGGGTACTATAAGCGTGTGGTCGGAGGAAGGGGGCTACCTATTGACTGGCAATTACAATTGGGATCTTGTTGAACAGTGTCGAGAATTGAACCAGTTGGGGAGCAAAGGATTTGAAGAAGAGGATGAATGGGAAGGGGAAGACGTTATTATCAAACCCTATTCACATTCCAATAAAGAGAGCCTGGAGAATGGTCTGGATATTATGGAAATAGCTCAAAGTAAATCCAAATGTGGATGCAATGATGGCAATCATCAGGAGGGTTGTGACCTCATCTACCAGAACCCTGATTTCTACAGTAACCATGGTAACAATGAAGAAAAGGTCAGTCTCGATGTAGTACATGGATCAGTCCCAGATATCATCAAATCTACCTCATTAGCCCATAATGCAGTGCAAATGCCTTGTTCACAATCAACGGATGATTGGACAGAAGAGAGCACAGAAGATGCAAGCTTGACTAGTCTAAATTCCTCATCTAACACGCTTGATCTTGAAGACAATACCGAGTGTATGCTAACGGACTCTGATGATGTATTCTTACCAAACAATGAGCCTAAACCATTTATTGCTAAAAGTGTGCAAACAAATAGTTCCTATCTTCAGACCATTCCAAGTTCAATGTCTCCATCTCAGTTAGTCTCTGCAATGCCTCAAGATCCCCAGAGCAAGAGTTTTGATGACATATATGAAGACATTCGTCCACAAAGCCAATCGCTGAACAAAAATCCTCTTGGGAAAACAGAATCCAGCTCTAGTACAAGTAGTGCCCCAACTCAACATTCGCCAAATGGTAGCACTATGTCTATTAGCAGTTCTTTGTGTCGGGACTTTGATACTTTCATAACTAGATTTAATGATGACAATGATCCTGATGCAATGTCGCTGCAGAGTCAGCAGAGTACCATCAATAGTGATAGGAATAGTGACACTTTCACAGTCAATGACATCTTGTCAATGACACTGGAAAGTAAAACAAATGACAAGAACAGTGAGAGAGCTGCTGCATCAATGTTGAGTGAACTTGATGTGACTCTACATGACATTGCCAAAGATGTTACCTCCCAAACACTGGATGATGCGATCAGTGACATTAGTGGGACTGAGTATGAAAGTGATGCATCTGATGGTGATACACTTTCAACAACATCTGGTGAGATATCCCTGTGCAATGGCTGGGAACATTGTGAGAGTCCAAACATTGAGCAAATGCTTGGTTCTTTTAACAGAAGTGACTCATTCACAGAAGGCTCACAAGACTCAGTTGAATTGTCACATCTTAATATATTCCATTCAGATTATCCACTTTCATTAAATGGTAAGAGTGATGTGTTAACTACCACAGCTGGTGTAACCACATGCAGCTGTGCAACCAATAGCAGTCAGCGGCGCTACAGGAAGAAGCACGAGAGTAAGACATCATGCAGTTGTTCACGCAAAAACAGGATGTACTTGCAGGAAAGGACTGTTGGCCTTTGTCAGAAAACAGTTGGTATGTCTGTCTATAATGATAATAACAACAATGGCGATCTAATATTGGTCAACAATGTCCAGAATAAAGACTTAGATGGTGATATCGATACTCAAAGAAGCAAAACCTGTAGTGGTCCTGCAAATGTTTTGCTAAAGGTCTCTCAAAGATTGTCATCTGAAGAGATAGATAGCAGTGATAATGCATCTATTAGCAGTGAGTCTTCAGCATCCAGCGCTAGCACTGTAGTGGAAGTTAACAAAAACGCATCACCAGATGAAAAACTGGCCCTTTTGCAGTTTGATGATGCATTTTCACCTGATGAATATGATACCTTTAAGACTGACCTCATGTGGAGGTGGTACAGTTCAAAAGAAGATCCTCCAATTTCAAGTCAAGACGCTATGAAAAGCCCTCGGACAAATTCAATTCCAAGTATGGATGAAAGGTCAGTATCTGGTATTCAGAAAAATCCTATGCAAGAACCAGAGTCAAGACAGCAGAACGATATCCAAGATGATTCAGTTGATGTGAATCATACAATTGAGAATGCTGCAGGAAAGGATACAGGTGACAAGCTGACATCTCAGAAGTCATCACATCCAGATGAACATTTAAGAGTGCACCAGAGTGATGAGTTGAGCAATCACAATGATGACGATGATGATGATGATGTATTTCTTAAAGATAGTGAACCTAGTTTGGCAAAAAGGGAACCCAATAGAAGTGGTACTACTAGTCCTATTGATGACATGCTTCATAAGCTATGTCTCATGAATGCTGAGAATGAAATACAGCTAAAGAAAACAAGTAAAACAAAACCATTATCAAGATTACCTCTCAGGGAAGAGCATTATTATGGAACAAGAGGAAACATCACCAAAACTGAGTGGTCAAGAAATACGGATAGAATAGGTGTAAGAAATGTAAGATTTGCTGAAGTAGATCCTTCGAGAGTAGCTATCGTCAAACCTGTTATGAAAGAAAATGGTATTCAGAGAAGCTGTCTCAAGAAACAGAGATCAAGTACAATTGACTCATGTGTGCAATCACTTTCTGACATAAATAGTTGTAGCGATAATTTTGAAACGCCTTCCATTGTCGAGAAGTTTTATCAGCGAAACTACAGAAGACATCCAAAGGATTCATTATCACACTTATCAAGAAGTTCTCCCCATCTGGCAACATCAGATCGTGTCCCAAGATATACAGATCCCCCTCCATATGGAAGTAGCAGACGGCAATCATCCCTGAGATTGCAGACCACGCACAGAAGGTCTCAAAGTGTCATGAACATTTCACATGCAGGGAGACTATATGAGCCAGTGAAGAGATCTGATCCTGCAGTATTGTTGTATGGTACCTACAGACCTCCACCTCATTCAACATTGAAAAAGAATAATGTAGCTCAACCACCTGCACCTCCTCTGCCAAGACCACCCAGTTATGAACAACATCTTCAAAAGTATGGCCTTCCACGATTTCTGCAGTCTTCAAAGCATCGGCATGTGGAAATACCACCATCTCCAATAATGGCCCAGTTTTCAACTGAGAGAAATAGATGTTCAGCTCGGCCGGCTGTGGTCAGAAGACGCGACAAGAAAGGGTTGAAACTAGAGCCTGGTGGAAAGAAACGACACAGCACTGGATCTTACATCGGTATGTCTCAGGAACAGATGCAAAACAATCTACAGGATTTCAGCAAAGATTGGAGGGACGAGAGCAAAAGTAGTGAAAGGGTTAGCTCAAGTGAGGACAGTAAACAAGAATCCCCTGGTCATAGGTCAAAACTTAAAGATAGAATGATCTATTTCTTACTTAATTTATAATTCGGTAGAAATCTGACAAAAAGTCAACAGAAACAGGGACACATATAGTATGCCATTAAGGTCAAATTTGGATCCAACTCTCAGCTTCTGACATTATGAATTGACTGATGTTTATAGTTTAATACCAAATCTTGTAGTAAATTAGTTGTAGTTGTTTTGTCAAGTTTACTTCTCATTTCTATTTTACTAAACATTTCAGGTTTATCATAACTATTGTCTTTCATCATAAAATCTCTTTTCCTGCATCTGCAGCTTTTGTGTATCTTTTACATTTTAATATACTAAAATCACAACATCTTACAATTGAATTCAAACCTGTAGTAGTACAAAGTCTGCTGCAAAATGCTGAGTGGGAATACTGAGATATTTAAAATGAAATGAAAATGTTCATCAGGCAGATTGCATTAATGGTGGCAACACATTTTGAAATTAGTGTATATGAATTTATAGTGGAATAACTGAAAGCGAAATATTCTTCTTATAATTTACACAAATGGATTTGTTGATATCAAGAGATTTCAGGCCGGTATTTACAAAAGCGTGTTAACTTTAACCCTGGGTTAAATATCCCATAGAGGATAACATGAATTTAACCCATGATCGTGGGTTAAACCCTGTTAACCCGCTTTTGTGAATACCGGCCATAGAGTTTAAAGTTAGGTTAAGAATCATGTATTAAGACTTGTTGTGGTAACCTGGGAAGAACAGAGGTGTAGGAAGTACTTAGAAATATACCAATCATGTGTTTCTTTGCTTGATTTTGACAAACTAAAGATTAACATTTTTCTGGAAAACTGAATTTAGATTTTCAAATTTAATGCCAAAGCTGCACAGGCAATACATATATCAAAGAAAATAACTCATAGAGTGTTATAATCAATTTCATAGGACTTGCTTGTTGACAAAAAGTGGTCATACAAGTTGCTGTCAATGATGGACTTAATGGTATTTTTTATTTAAAGCAGTAACAGCACAATTTTTTGAAGAGCGCCCCAATTTTCAGATATTTTGAGATTTTTGCACAGTTGCATTGGTAATTGACTAGTAAACAATACCTGTGAATGGTAGAGCTCAAAACTCTCTATGTATCGCAAAAGGAGGAATTTTGTAATTAGAATAATTAATATCAGAGATCTCCGATAATAATTCAACCGCTGCTGGAAACGTCCTTCAATATGAAATAGCCGGGAAATTGTGCCATGTACGCATCTACGATCATCAAGTAGTTGTTCTGTCGGTTCAGGTAAGTCCAGTTAGAGGTCATTGTTGTGAGGTGGCATTATTTTTGGGACTATTTCACCATGGACAGACATAAATTTGGTGTTTCCAGCTCCACCATTAAATTACAATCAGGGATCCCAATTCTAATTACAAAATTGCTTCTTTTATAACAAATACACATTTTTGAGCATCACCACTCGCAGGTATAGTTTACTAGACAATTACCAACACAACTGTGCAAAAATATCAAATTTTGAAAAAAAAGTGCTGTTATTGCTTTAATGGTATTTTTACTTAAGTAAATATTTACAGCAAGGAATTGCTTTTGTACACCAACTCTCTGTTGCACCTTGAGGTAATGGTATGCTTTCCTATTTCAGCATTATTTTATGTGACAAATATGGCTTGTATCTGCTAATTTGTGTTTGGAAAGTTAGCCTCCTTAGAGTTGATGGGGTCACATATTTGATATAGAAACATTTAGAGATTTGAGACAAAGGAAAACTTTATTAAAATAGCATTTTTAAGCCAGTTATCACACACACTGATCAGAAGAGTTTTAAGATTGTATGCAAGTTAAGCTGCTGAATTATCAAGATAAGAAAGTAGGCGGACTGTGCTTCAAGAATGGATGTTAGCTGTTTCCATTGATCGAAGGAATTTACCTATAGATGACCACATATGACTATTTGACCCCAAGATTTGGGCAATGGTTCCTGTGACTGATTATTATTGAAATGGACCCTTTGGCATTATTGCATATTAATTAGCTTATTTGCATATCTTCGATGCGACTTCTAGGGGCACGATTCTGTTACCAGATTTTGTCGTCTTATTACCCGCAACTCTTGCACTGACTTCACTCATGGACCTAATACCGTTTTGATAACATTTTGCATAATAATTAGACAATTTGACTCCAAGATGACCTCATTTGATATGACGTTTAAACCCTAGCTTGGGCACATGTTAGAGCTTGAGTCAGCAATTCTTGTGAATTAATTATTAGAAAAATAGACCCTTTGGTTAATGAAGATGCAGCATTTTGCATAGCTTGTTTCCTCTTGCATGTGACTCCTGGAGACAATTTTCTATCATATGATTCATCTCGTTTACCAGCAATGTTTGCACAGACATCACCAAGGTACTTGGTACTGTTTTTAACAGGTAGCAGGTAGCATATTTGCATTTAACAAACTAACATGCCATCTTTTTCAAAACATTTCTGTAAGAAGCGGTGTTAGTATATACATTGCATGCCCTACATAATGACTAAGAAAAGCCTAGAACTGGCAAATTGGAAAAACTCCATGTCAACAGTGTGAACTTTTTACTCCACAGTGGTCATCATTGACCAATGTCTACATGATGATACATTTAATTTTGACACATGAGCTTATTTAAAATTATATGACTGATAATTGTTTTTACTCTAGTGACCTCTACATGACATCTGACCCAAAACTGAGAAGACCCCATATGAAGTTTGAGTCAGTAGGTCTTTTGACCAAGTTTGAGGGAGAGCTGCTCCTGAGCTTGCTCAAAGTAGGACTAAGAAATCACTTTTCTGTATGTATGTATGCATGTATGTTTGTCTGCAAATTTTAGTTAAAGGTTTGATTAAAGGCTGACTTAGAGATTTCGAAATATATATTTTTTGTATAGAAATTAAAAATAGTCAACTAGAACTAAAGATACTCACCTAAAATGTTCAATTCTAAAGTTAGAGATGAATCAGATTTTCCGGTTTCATGCAGTACACATTTATGTACAGTATAACAGTGCATAGGATACAGTGTATAACAAAATTTCCGGATCCGGAATTTTTAAACAAAGTTGTGATTTTCTATATGGAGGACTTCGATTTGGGCTTAGTTATTTCACACAGTGATTATTATATGGACAAACATGTTTATGCAAAAAACACAATTTGTTTGAAAAGTGAGGGCGCCCTCCCCGGGAAATCTCTGAGTCAGCCTTTAATCATATGCACAACATACTGAATGGGAAGTACATTTCATGTTCATTGTTTGAGCCAGCTGGTGCAGTTAGATGGCAGCAGTGGAATATGCATAGTAGATGGAGGACAACATAACAAATGCTAATCTCTTGCACAAAGGGCATGCTGACTGGCTGCCCAAGTGGTCTAGAAACTGACTCAATGTGACTTTCTGCTCATTTTGTCATGCCAAATGTCCAGGCTGATTGCAGCCAAACTTGGTCAGAAGAACCACTGGCCCATGACTCATTCCAGAGTTCAGAGATTGACCTTCGTTGACTCCAATGTCACTTTTGACCTCATTTTGTAAAAATATATACCATTTTTATGAAGTGCTATGGCCGCCAAACACACATGACCACCAAAATTTGCTCAAAGAACCACTAGACATTAGGTGACTGTTGACCCCAAGTTTCATACTTGGTTTTAGCCATATGCTCAATCCACTTGAAGCCAAATTTGGTCAGATGAATCACTGGCCCAATACCCATGGGAAGTATTCAGAGATTGACCTTTGTTGACCCTATGTGACCTTTGACCCCATTTTGTAAAATATATCAAACATTTCTATACCACATAAGGTGCTATGACCACCAAACATGCTGAAAAGAACCACTAGACCTTATATGACCTTTGACCCCAAGTTTCATACTTTGTTTTAGCCATATGCTCAATCCAAAGGACATTGCCGGATAAGGAGAGAAGGAGGCCTTCTATAATCATAATAGTTATATTTCGCCATTGATTTTGAGTTGTGTTTTACAGCTACGTTATCACGTTTGCAAGGTGTTTTTCACCAAAATCGCTTGTATTCAGAAAAAATGAGAACTGCCTGAGAAATTTCAGGGGCATGCTATCTGAATTCATCATGCTATTTTTATCTTGAGCAGGTTAACTCTACGTGGTATCGTGTTTGTGTAATTGATTAATATTGTTTTTGGCAATTCCATATTTAGTGTTCATGTAAAAATTAGGTCCCCCCCAAGAACCACAATGCCACTAACATATATGTTGCATACATATATAAAATGCACATCCTTGCAAAGTGGCATTGTGGTTCTTAGGGAGAACGGGCTCATATATGAAAATTTCAATTACCCATTGAAGCCTGTATTATAATAACTTTTAATAACTTTGAGTATGTCGCTTTATAATGCAGAACAATTCAAATTTATCTGTCCCCATGAAAACTATAGAGGGCATCCTTCTTTCCTTGTCTGGCGATGTCCTTTGGTCAGAACTGAGAAGAACCACACTGGCCTAAGACTCATGTAAAGTGTTCAGAGGTTGACCGCTGTTGAGCCTATGTGATCTTTGACCCCATTTTGTAAAAAAGCATAAAACACCATTTCTATACTGCATAAGGCCATATGGCCACCAAACTTGCTCAAAAGAATCACTAGGTAAAGACTCACATGGTATACACAGGTTGACCTTATGTGACCTTTAACTCCTATTTGTTTGAAGTTTTGGCTAAAGGTTTGTGATTTGTTTTACTTGGTCAGGAAAAATCATTGTACCAAGACTTGGTGTTCAGAAATTGACCTTCATTGACCCTTTGTGACCTTTGACCAATATTTTATAAAAAATATAAAATACCATTTCCATGCCAAATATGGTGCTATGCTTGCCAAGTGTGCTTAACAGAACCACTAGGCTAAGACTATGTGATCTTTGACCATAAATTGTTTGAAGATTGGCCAAAGTTTTGGGGTTCAAGGTTCAGAATTTGTTTTAACCACATGCTCAGGCTGATTGCAAATGTTACACATTTTCCAATTGCAAAGAGGGGCAAGACTAGTGTAATTTGACATAATGACCTTTGACCATGAATGAAGATTTAACATGTTCAGAATGTCACCAAGATTTGAGCCCAAATGAAACAAGTTGAAAATCTGCCCTTAAACCCATGAACTTTGACCTGCGAGGTCAAAACCAATATAGCCCTATACACCTAATCAGCATACTGGTGGGTCTGCTCTTTCCTACAGAGGCTTAGCTAAAGTTGATTTTGCCCATTTGACCAAATGTCATCAAGCACAGCAATGACCTTTGACTCCAAATCTTGTTTCAAGTTAGTGAACACTGGTCAATGACCACACATCTATGCAAGTCGCATCAACCTACTCTCTGAATGTAGCAGATATAATTTTTTAAAGATATTTGGATTGGACCAGAAATGACCCCTAAATGACCTTTTACCTAAACTCTGTGACCATTCAGTTTGACATAATGACCTAAGTGCAAGAATTGACTTAAGCATTTTTGCATTGGACATCACCAGCCAGACTGTAAAGTTATTGGTCTGGCAGTACATGACTGGTCCTGCCGACTTAACAAATCAATCATATTCCTGCTTAAACCTACTTAAGTTTGAGTAGACGCTGTAACACACACAAGAGACACAACTCGCAGATTTTGATATTTTGAAGAGAACTAGCATATGCCACTACAAGAATTTTCAAGTAAACAATTTCAGCATAATGAGGAATATATATACTAGGCAGTCCCCGGGTTTCGCGATAACCTGACTTTTTAAAGCACTACTTGTTTGAAAACTGTTTTTCGCAATTACCCGGCTTGTGGGGTGCATATTCACTAACCAATCGAACTTGATCTGGCCCGGCCCAAGCTACACGCACCCACCAAGTTTCGTGACTGTGCGACCCCCGGCCCCCGAGAAAAAGGGTGGACAGACAGATGGCCTATTATAATATACATAAAGACCTGGGGTGGACTTTCTTGAAGAAAAGTGTCATTTCACAGCTAAATGATGCACTTTGAACATTGCTTTTTGACCCTTGACAATAGTGTATGTGGCAGATTGCATTGGGGTTGCTACTGAGATGCTTATGAGAGTCATAGTTTTGAATAGAAGTTCTTTAAGCCAAGAAATCATAAAGGTATAGACCAGAAATAAACTGGTGTATACTTCACCTTTTTAAAACATGACCTTTTGGTGCAGTCTTTTGAATATTTTGTCAATCACTTGACCATGGAGGGCATAATATTACACCCTGCAGAACTTATGTGTGCAGAGGTTTATTATGCCCTGAAGACTTTTGATTGGCAGGCTAAGATTAACTGACCCTTGACCCTACCGTTTATTGGTCCCATTGTGGTACTTACAACACTGGGTGTGACCCTGACTTAACAGGTCATGACCTCAGAAGTGACCTTTGACCTTGTGAACTACAAGCAAAGCTTAAATACAGTGACCTCAAAATAGCCTCTGTAGACCTCTGTATAAATGAAATTGCTAGTTGCAGTAAGTGGTTAATTTTGTTATAACTGGCTATTGACACATAACAAAGTGTTTCATGCCTTGGGATTGGTCCAACATGTGACATGTTTAGTGTTGATTGTAGAATTGAACAGTGGACTTGAAATTTGAGGTCACTAATCCAACTCCTGTTTTAGCTACATTTACTCTGTATTTGTACATTAAAAAAGGGAAATAGTGAATGACTGTGTCACCCAGATTTTTTTGGGGGGTAGTAATTAAAGTGAATATATATCTGTTGAATGTTTCGGGTTTTAACTACTGCAGCCTTTGGTAAATAATGGTCAACAGATGACAACCAGAGGGGGTATTGAGTCCATCCCACAATGCACCTGTTTTGGGAAATTTCACCTCAATAAGGTCATGTGATCCCCCCAAAAATCCTGACTTTTACACTGCTCATTTTAGCTCACAAAAAGCGTTAGTACTTCGGTAATTTTTAGCATGATCATGCAATATCTTGCCGTTCTTAAACTTCTTGACCAATTTTCATCCCTAAGTACTGACATGTGTTTTGTACAATGCAGTATCACATTGCAATGCATTATGGGATTGGTTTAAAACACCTGTGTGATAACATTATCGAACCAACCTTTCACTTGAAATGTACTTTTGAGTTATTCACCAAGAGGTACAAACTTATATTGTGCTTTGTTCATTCGATCATGCCTTATGATTTAATACAAATTTTGATTAAGTTCTCTTGATGTTTCAGAGAGAAATATGTAATATAATTGAAAGGGGAAGTGTTTTTTGGGAAAGTTGCTCCAGATTTAGAAGACAAATGCAAAACCTGAAAGCTAAACAAACACAAATTCAGCAGTTACACTCTACACATACCTGAAATGGCCAATGTGTCCCAGGGTGCTGTTGGTAAAACAGAAAAGAAAAAAAGTCTGCCAATTCGCAAGAGCTTAATCTAGACATGGTTCTAACAATAACATTTAACTGTCCAGAAGATTGTATCGATAAGATGTTACTATGTGCTGTTTAATTCAAATCATCCTTGTGCATACATTACCATAGATTTTTATCAGATGTAATATACAAAACCAGCAATATAGCATGAACAAGTTATTTTATCACTTCAAATTATTTAATCCTAGCTTTTATAATGACCCCTAATAATTTTTGGGTCATTTCTCTTTTGTAGTTTTTATTCATACCAATATTTATTTATTTTTACAATATGTAAATTACTTATTATAAATCACATTATAAATTTTGTTGCTACTGTTGAAATATCTTGTAAATTAAAATTAGTTTTTATCAAAGTATGATCTCAGTTATGAAAATATATGTATTGAATTACAATACAAAGAGTGGACCACTTTGATCAAACAATTAGCACTAAAATATTTAAATGTAACCAATTAGAGAAGTATGCATTTTTGTACATCACAAGCTATATTCTCACCAATATTCTTCTGAATAAAATGATCAGAATATTTACTATGTTACTACTGTTATTTTAATATGTAGGCTTAGGCGATGAAAAT
>JAMKCH010088437.1:0-30839 GCA_023653785.1 Ophioderma brevispina
ACACGTCAGTCGTCTTGATTTAAATAATTCCTCAGAGGCCTTTTCACTAAGCGCGCAGTGTCAATTGATGGGGAAAAAGGGTATCTGAGCACAACGATCCAGGTGCACTATTATTAACCTGGCCACCTCTAAACACATACCTCCATTTGTATCACTCCGATTAGTTTATCTGCAAAGGCAGCAACCCACAGTATGTGAAAGAAGCGGGCAGCCATTGCTTCTATTGTTGGTACTCGACTATGTTTTCTTTGTGGTCGGCAAAATGCGAGACGATGAATTTCTAAAAAGAATGACTTAACGCTTTACCTCTCTATCTTATATAGACTTCTTGAGTTGTTTCATTAATTAGCAAGTGTCCCATGTAAAACTTAAATACTATTAATCTGTTTATGCTTGATGTGCTTTTATTCTTAAGCATGACATGGTGTTCAAAGTCTAATAAAAAGTGTTTCCAAAGCCGACGTTTATATAGGTGCTTACCAAAAACTTGTTTGCCAAATACTGGATCAATACAGTAATTTCATTATGAATAAGTGACTGATTGTATAGTCAGAAGTGTTACTCATTTTTCAATATCTTATTTGGTGCAGTTAACCAAAATGTGTATACATGGGGAATACAGTAATTTCATTAATAATTAAGTTGACGCTTTTATTGTTCAGATACTCAATTTTCAATAGGTTTTATACATTACAAGTGAAACAGAAGTTGACATTTGGAATCCATCTTGACATCGCGGGTTTGATATTTAGAATGTTGACACCTGATTCACTTGTTTAATGGATTTATTTGGTACCTCCCCCCTGTTTTCCTAAACCGCTTCTGCTGCTCTTCTTGTACTTTTGATAGTCATTTTAAAATGATTTGATGAATCGGAATTGAATGTATATCAATATTATTACCAGATTTGGACAAAATTATTCACGGGCCATTTTGAAGCACGTAATTGAAATCATAATATACAAATAATATGGAGTTCAATTTGAATTGGATCAAATTTCAATTTTCTTGGCCGATTGAATTTGCTCAAAACAATCGAAATACACTAGTGACAATGACCGATGCAGACTGAGTATCAATAACAATCTCTATATATATATATATATCTACTAGATTATTAGATAATATATATATATATATATTATCTATCATATATATATATATAATATATATATATACTCAAATCTGCAGACAGTACGTTTCGAACTTGTGTTCTCATCATCAGCACAGATCTAAATGCAGCCACAAATGAAGTGAACCAATGACCCCGTTAAGCCCTGACCCACTCCATCACGGCAGCACTTGTTATGAATATTAGCTATAGTGCTCAAACTCATGAGTGAGCTATGCAAATGCTAATAGTATTCGGTCTTGATATATATCTATAGTATATATTATCACTAGTAACACATCGGAACAATGGCTGGCTAACCGGCCCCACACAACCCCCAACGCTTGTACTTTACTGGATATCGATGGAAGTCCAGTAAAATCGCAAAGTCTTGCTCCTATTTATGCCCACTTTGAAAGTTTCAGGTTCGTTAATTAACACTTACTATTTTTACTTATACCACGCCCTCCTGAAAAAAAAAGTTTAAATTGCTTTTCAAGCTTATCAGATTACCAAATAACATCTTTTTTTATGGGTCTCTTTCTTATTCAATCTTTTTGTCTTTTTATTTTCTGCTTTTCTTTCGTTCTTCTTCTCTTTTTACTCGATCGACCGGCCAAAGGGGCCCATTCCAAAGAGCGGCCCCCAGTGAAAATTTCAACAGCAGGTCTATGGTCAGTCCACCTATGGAAATGATCTACAACGTCGTTTAAGAATTTTTTTGCATAAAAAGCAAACGCAGATACAATATTGATTTTGCTGCATAAAACTTAAACGAATAACACTTTATATTCTCTAAACAAAAATTTGCTTGACAAAAAGGTTAATTTGATAGTAAAGCTTTTATTATATCCTAAAATCTTGAATAGGCAACTCAATGTTGTTCAACCGTTGCCATGCTGATGAACGGGGTTTTGGTAGAGTCGCTTAAGCTTAATTTCACCCGCTGGGATTGTTTTATCTTTCACGACGTGGATCATATACGTGGAATCCGCCAATTACTAGGGTGTGGTCATATTCCCGACCATTTCGTCTCTGGTTTAGCAAATGGAATTACACGTTAAGTTCATATGCAGCAAAAATTATTAATATAAAACTTTTCACTTATTTAAGTCTAAATTGTGCACATCCTCACCTTTGAATGTTGATCTGGGATATAATCGAACCACACACAAAGATGAAACGAGCAAAGGTGGACGAGGGGGGGGGGGGGGGGGGGGGGGGGGTGTTCGGAAAATTATCTATCACGCAGGGGCCACTCTAATTTTTCTTTGCCATATTTTCGGGTTTTTTTAACATATATTTTAATGGGTGGTATCTTCGAGCCTATTACAGTGTAAAAACGCTTGTTGTTCAAATGCCATAAATTACTGCGATTTTACATAATGTACTGATGGAATCATGTTGTGCTAACAAAAATACCGGTACAAATCTACTTTATAAAAGAAAAGAACAAACTTCAAAATGTATTTCGTAAGTTTACTACAGAGTTGTCGATCCAGATCGCTCCCCGCCTCGCTCCTGCCAAACCCTCCCCGATCCAGGATCGCTCCATATGTGGTATATTATGACGAAAAAAGCCTCACAATACCCTATGCCATAGCATTTTTTTGTGTTTTTTTTATATATAGAGTGTCAAACGGAGGCAGAACCAGATACTTGGATCGCTAAAGCGAGGCAGGGCGCATTCCATGGCGCCGTTTGGATCGATCTGGATTATAGGTTTCCGACAGATATACCACAATAGGTTCAATTCTTATACCTTTTGGGCTGTGCAAATTGAAAATGAAAATGTATGTGACAATTAGACCACTTTTAACAAGTCTCATCAAGTCTATGAAACATGTGAAATACTGCCCTCAATCAGGCGTCCCTCAGACGGGTGAGTTATCACCATTATTTTAGACTCCATGCAGGGAGTCATCTTAGGACCCTCGTTCCTCCGTGTGTCCATCCCCCTGTGACCCAGCCCCGAGCGCGAAGCAGTGAGGCTTGGTGGCTAAGTCAGTGGGAATACGAGGGTCCTTCTAGATGGACTATGCAGGGATGTTTTCAAAAACCAAACACGGTCTCTCGCCGGTTCCGATCGGTTCTTTTCACAAATGAAAATGCGTCTCATTTTCGGAACCGTCGCAAATTCGGTCAACCGTCGAAAGCCGCCGATCAGCTCACGATTATTTTTAAAGTAGCTCGACCCTTATCATTCATGTGTATACTAGGGTTGGATATATGACCATTTTCTTTTCAATACGAGATATTCTATGGAATGTTGGACTGAAACAAAACAAATCTATTGCAGCATTTTGCTGTCAAATGAAATTTTGATATGTGTTCTTTGATTTTAAATTCTGCATGTAAAGTCAATGATGAATTGGGTAATCTTAGACATGAAAAGCATTGTTATTCTAACCTATTTTGTCTAAATTGCAATTTTTTGGCCTTTCCACAACAGTAATTACAATGGTGTTTCTCATGTTTGTTGTACTAAAAATTACTGTTCATTTACTGCTTTGCACAATAAATAAACATCTTGCGAGAATTAAAAAACTTCATTTTCTTACTACGCAAAAAATGATGGTATCGACTAGCGATTCGAGATTTCAGAATTGCGATACGAGATTCAGGGTCGCGATTCGTAACAATGAAATAAAACTAATAACAGCTTATTTATGAACGCCCATTTGTATGTGGCGTCTACCGTCTCACCAGCGTCGAATAAAGACAACGATGTCACACGAATGGAGTAGACTAGTAACTTTACTTGTATCCGTCTTTAATTTTTCCAGGTACCATATGAGAGTATGTTGGTGCCTGTAAAGGAGTCACTCGTACCAAATAGAAAAAGATAAACGGTTTTCCAAATGTGTACTGGGGCTGGGAGAGGTGAAGATGACGATCATTTTCTGTAGTTATATATCGGGGTATCTCCCGAACAAGGCGTGGGGAGTGACGGGCTTTAATAGTAGTCCACATAACCACTCAGTGTCGAAAGAAAGTCTCCACAGGTAAGGAGAGAAAATCCCGGGTAAAAAGCTGAAACCTCGCCAAGTTATAATTAAGTTTATTGCAAAACGCAATAACTGATTTAACACCAACAGGAAATGATTTCTGATCCCTTTTTAGAGCAGGAGAAGAATATCATGCATAGGGTCTTTTTAGGGAGTAGTTCATGCCCGGATTAAAATCTAAGGTGAAACTTTAGTAGTTAAGTATGGGACACTATACATCAATTAGTGGTGTCAAATTGTGGATTCAATTTTCAATAGGGGCCAATTTAAGTTTACATCCTGGGGTAAAACTTTAAATTAACTCCAATCATGTTGAAAATTATACCATTGTCCGTCTTTGTTATAAGGATTCCAAAAATGATACGTTGGCCATCTATGACCATTTGGTTTTTAGAGTTTATTGGGGTAAAAATGGCTAAAAGTTGGGAAAAAAGGTCAAAATCAATTGGTAAAGGGTTCAATATTGCAAGTTACGATGATTAATTTTTAATGATTGCAAATGATTGCATGAGAATGAGGACTACCAAAAAAAGTATCGTTTTGATTATGTTAATGTTTACTTACCGAGATAAAGGTCAAAGAAGGTCAATACCAATTGGATTATGGTGCCCCTTGACCTATTTGTTACATATATAGCATGATAACTATGCATTGCAGATGCTACAAACTATTCCTTATTTGGATACATTAGGCTAGATGAACAATTTGTTTCATTTTCCCCAAAATTGGAGCAATTTCTGATTTGGACCCCTGTACAAATGGAAATTGACCTTTTTTGCACTTATAGCCATTTTTATCCAATAACTCTAAAACCAATGGTCATAGATAGTACAAACTATACCTGGCATGGCAGCAATTAATTCATTTTTGTGTCGCCTGCTTTAGCAGGAAGACGCATTGGGATGGCTTTACCTTAGTGGGCTATAGGCTGTGGGCTGTGGCCGTATATTCAAAGGTTAACAATTGCTCATTTCTCAGTGGCCCAAGGCTCATTATGTGATGTGACTTCTGATGATCCCTATGTGAACTTTGACCCATTTTGTGAAAATCTTTAAAACTACATTTATTTGGCAAATCAGATGTTCGGCCCAGAAAGTTACTCAAAAAGAACCACTGACCAAGACTTAATGTGGGATGTACACAGATTGACCTTCGATGACCCCTATGTGAGCTTTGACCCAATTTCATTAAAATCAAACACCGAAAGTGCCTCAACAAAAAATACTGGCGAAAATCTATCGAACATCACCAAACTACGACCCCCGTTGACAAACCGCGATGGCAGGCGACACAAGCGTTCCGGGGAACGATGGATTTTTTATTGGGGGAGGGAGCTCTTTCAGCGTTACAGCACGGCTCTCCCGGTATAGTTTTTCATAGTCTGCCGGACTCATAGTCGACCTATAACGGTAAAGAATATGGCACACGATTTGTCCTATTTTGTGCTTGTCTTGTCCCGCCTTTGATGGCTTCCGGCAACATTAGTTGCTTTATCGTGTTAACTGTTGTCGTCTATGGATCCCGGACTCTGGATCCCGGCGGACCATATCTACTTTCACACCCGGCCGGCGCTTTTGCTTCTGGATATCTGGCCTATAATCCTGCGTGACCTGCTCCAACAACATTGATTATTATAAGTGCTAAACGGGACGAAATCTACTAGAGTCGCGCGAAAATTTACATCCCGATTTACATCGTTTTAAAAACATTTTGAAAAAAAAAAACAAAACAAATAGACAAAACATTAAGAAAACATTTTAATGGTCTGTTGAAATGTTGTAGACAACATGGTTTTTTCCTATCATTTTGAATACGTTTTAAAGACATATTTATTGTAGTCTTCTAGAAAATGCTTTCTTAACCTTTCCTAACCCATGCACATTGTAACGTGTTTAGAGCAACTTAAAAACGTTAAATACAAAATGTAAATACAAACAAATGTTTGTGTTTCCTGGGATACATATATATTTTGTTATTATTTTTGATGGTGAAATAAACTGAAAATGAATATCCCTATAACGTCCTTTTTGGAAAATGAACCCTACTAATCTGACGATCACCGCAAAAAAGGGAGGTACGTTATTTTTTCTTTCTTGTTAGATCTAGGGCCAAGGTCCCCCGAACTCAAGGTAGGGGTCCGCTCCTTGATTTTTTTGGTTCATTTTTGAAAAGTGGCAACAATGACATTAAGGGAAGTTAGGGATATATGGGTTGAATTTGATACTTTAGGCTTATACAGGGTGACTCAAAAAAAACTTGACCCTGATTGTGTCCGCCATTTTGAATTTTTAAATAATATATATACATATGTGGTATCTGCGGAAAGCTTATTTCATTATCTTTAATTTGCTGCAAAGATCATTCCAATCGGTTAAGTATAGGCCGAGCTACAGTCTTTCGAATCAAGAATCTGCAGTGAATAAATAGCCTGATTTTCTTCTGGACATGGATTTCCTTCGCTGAACGCCGTTCATTTCAATGTGAATCCGTGGACAGAGCAGAAAACCGACTACTTGATTCAAACGACTGTAGCTCGGTCTATATCTAACCGATGTGAATTATCTTTGCAGCAAATTAAAGAACCCAGCTTTCAGATGATACCAAATATGTTAGATATATATTACTTAAAAATTCAAAATGGCGGACACAATCAGGGTCAATTTTTTTTTTGTTTTTTGACTCACCCTGTATTACAGGTCCTGGGTCCACGACCAGTTTCGCATTGTTGTAACAATGGGTAACTGTGTTTTGTTAATGTACTTTTTCGCTCTATTGAGTAAGCTGGAGTACTAGCTATTTATATCTTTATTTATATTTCAGGCATTGCCTTGTGAAGTACTTTGCCGAGAGAATGTACTCTGATGGTCTGAGTAATCTTGACTATTCCAAGCCAAAAGTGACTATCTTCCCGTTATACATCAATATATCAGTGGACATACGACCTTTAAAGTGGAACAAACTGTGGACAGAATGTTCTGAGAAAGGGCTATACAGGAAGCTATCCAAAATATTGTTGAGATACATGCTTTGGTTGTGTTTGGTGTATGTTATTGTTTTTTTCATTGTTGTTATTATTATTACTGCAAAGAATTTATATGGCGATTTACTGAGAACAGAACGTCTTACAATTTCACAAATACATAATAGCAACTATACATAGAAACAAAGCAAAAATAAAGAGCTAACATGAGGAAAAACGTTCAATCGAATGATGGAAGAAAATAAGTTTTAAGCATCCTCTTGAAGACGGGAACCGACGCTGCTGCCTCTCTCAGATCAACATGGAGCTGATTCATAGTTCATTTTATTGAGACACAAAAAGCCAGCGGCTTTTAAAATACAGTAAACACAGCGATTATAATACATTGTTGGCAAAAGAAAGTATCAGTTTTTTTGCATGCATTTCATAATATCTAAATAAGTTTACAAGTGTATCCCAATTGTGAGGCACTAAGTAAAGAGCTTAGTTTAAATAAACAGATTTGGGTTGTGAAAGAAATCTGGAGAGAGGTAACGTCTACGTTCCACGACATATACCCAGGGGACCAGATGGGATTAGCTGGAATGGGATGCTGTCAAAGGTTGTGTGGTATCAACGTGTTCAGGGGACTTCCCTTAACAATTCCTAGGCGGACAACCCTGGAAATATACTACTCAAACAAAATGGTGGCTATTTTTCAAAATGGCCACCATTTTACACTAGTTGACCATATCTCAGCCCACAGTGTACATAGAGTTGTGATTTTTGTGGCTAAAACTAGGCTTTGGTGGCACTTAATCCATTAGTGCAATCAAGCTACACATATAAATGTAATAAACCAAATATGGTGGCCATTTGGTTCAAAATGGCGGTCACTTAATACTATTTTACCATATCTCAGACCACAATGTACATAGAGCTGTGATGTTGGTTTGGTGGCTATACCCAAGTTTCTGGGGTCAGAGAATCCATTGGAGCAATCGGTTCATACATCGTCGGCTGATGCAAGGCCAACGTAAGTGACATTTTTTTGTCGAAATTGAGTTTTTGGTGAATTTTGAAAGAGGAGGTATTCGCTTATAATTTAAACTATATGTGAAGATATGGTAAGCGATTATAAAGTTTGTAATTAGATAAGAAGATAACGTATGTTTAATGCGCTTTTTTGCCGCTTTTACAAGACCAACGGAGTGATGCACTTACGTGTTCTTGCTTAAACATTTTTTGCCCTTTTCAGTGCAAGATCATCGTAAGTGCTGCCACTTCACGTTGGTCTTGCATTAAACATATTTTCGCCTTTCATCATTGGCAAGACCAACGTAAGTTAACCATCTTTACGTTGGTCTTGCATTAACACGAAAATACTGATTTTCTTTCTCTCTTCTTTTTGTACATACACTATTGTATTACGTTGATCAAGGACAAATTATTTATGTCATACAAATACATTTCCTATTGTAGTGTAACCTGCTGTACTTACTATATGGACACACAACCTAGAGAAGCCATAAGACACAAAATGTCCCTCACTGTTCAAATAGCAAATGCATTTACGTGGTCTTGTATTCATCCCACGACATATCCTCATTACCTCGCAAATGACCGTCAAATGCGGCCACATGACACCGCATTGCAATATTGACGAATAAGTCGTGACTTGTAATGATAACATAAATTGTGTATTGACAGACAGGGGTGTCCCAGAACAAAACTTAATCCTGAAACAAAGGGTTAATTTGGCAAAACTGTGTGGCTGTATGACTATATAATTATTTTAACTAACTCCTCGGAGTGAAAGCTCAGTTATTCCTCTGTAGAATGACAAAATCATAAAAATGATTTCTTCAGGGTTGAGCGACACTCATTTGAATACTGGTGAGTTCTGATAAGAGAGTGCCAAATTTCAATACCTCACTTTAAGAGCACACAGGGTTACACAGGTTAGCTTTGAATCCGGGTCTTTGAATGGAAAATGTCAAAGACGTGATTTTCATATCTCATCACTGCCAGCGAGTATCAGATGTTCAGAAGGCTCGTGCCATGTGGCAAATTGAGCTGGTAAATATTCTCAGAATCAAGTTGTAGCACCTATGGGGGAAGCCATAGTGTGTATGCAAATGGAAAACAAAGGTGAGACCCAGATAGCGGTTGATACCCGGGCGCAACACCCCTATAACAGGTTTATTTACTCTCGGGCTCTTTGGAATTGTAGATTGTCTTCCAAAAATGACATCTGTTTTGTGGTGCACAAGTAATTGACAAATTCAAATCTGAGAGACACCGGTAACTTGTTATTAAGTCCAACAATGAACGCCAGCCCCTCATCAGGCTGGGGGCCCGGCTAAGTGGAATTTAAACAGTTGCATTACAGCTAGGAGACCTTGTTTAGAGGTTAATTGTGTGAGTACCCGGCTATCGCGGGTACTTTAAATTGGTCCTAATTGCTCTGGCCCTGTGCAGCCGCCCATATATGTTGTAATACAGCGCGGTTAAGTGGATAACGACAGCCCCGCGGCGACGTGGCTGTCACCAAAAAAATTGAAAGCCGCAGGTCCACACTATTGCAGTACTTCACACACAATATAAACTCACGTGGGTCACACACCTAGTTTTTCAATGCAATCTGCGGGGTAATTTTTGAGTTCGATGTTCGTTTACAACCGCAGTTCAGATTCCCAACAATATTAAATAGTTTGAATATTTTTGTAAACATTCAGCGTTAAAAAAGGTATTACGAGAAGGTAAAAATGTAAGAGGTGAACCGAATTCGATATCTTGTCTCGTCTAAATCGTTTCTATTCCCCCACAGATTAATTGTTCATTCCAAAATATTCAAGAACTGGTGTAGAAAGTTTTAATTGTAAACATAATGAGAAGTAAAGATTACTTTCATTGGGTGTTTGTTATGCTGGGAATTCTAAAGGTTTTTTTTTCCATTATCTTTGTGTATGATATTTATATGCAGAGACATAATTGGCGTGTGATTTCCAGCTTACTGCGGGTGTGGCATGTAAGTCGAGATGCAATTTGTATGGCACTGGTTAAGGTGGATGCTGCACGATCGGGTGCACAGCCGTCTTCGGTCAGTACTCGCAGGACTCTCCCATTAGATTTTGGAGCCTTAGCAGTTGGCGTAAACGGGCCGGCCCCTCTGAGGGGGCAAATTTCCCAGTCTGGGAAATTTTCCCCGCTCATGTGGGTCAGAGGGCTAAAAACCGGTGCTGATTTAGCAGATTTTTTGCAAAATTTTTTCCCGGTCAAAGTCGTGAGGGGGGCACCCTTCCCCCCTGCCCCCCCGGGGGCGCCCCCCCCCCCCGCTGTTAACGCCACGGAGCCTTAAGCATACACAATCAGATACACACACTTTTTTTTCGAGACACGACGAGGCGAAGTTTTCTGGTCTGCGAGATGACGCAACGCAGCAAATATTGCGTAAATAAAATTATATTGCGTAATTTCATGTGCGCGAAATTTAAAAACAAAGGTGCCTTGCGCTAATTCTTCCATCGCTTCTCTCAACCAAGCGCGGATGAACCCACGATATGCATTCTGGATACGCTCCTTTCGCTACCGATACGCTTTGCGGAACTTCTCGGTGTGCGTGGATGTTAATTCAATTAACGCGTTTCGCAAGATATATACCACGAAAAATAACAGGTTTTGCACTTTTTTTGCCACATTTGGTCGGGAATAAGGCGGAAAAAGTAAGTCCGTGACCCCCAGTTTTATTTTATTTTTGGGACGTATATGGTTGGGACCCTGGACTAATTAAAAATTAGAAAAATTCACGGACGCGTTTTCTTGCCGTGATTGATTTTACACTATTTTAGCACTTTGCCATAGAACTGTTAAACAAATTTGTGCTAAAAAAGGTGTTTTTTTATAACGCTCAATATCGCGAGAACGAAGCCCGTAACCATACCCCAATATTTTTATTTTAGATTTTTGAATCAGCAAGCACAATGAAAATTACCATACATATCAAATTTTAAAGAAAATTCCACGATAAATTCTATCGTGGCAGCATCCACCTTACACCTATTGACGTTCCAATTTTCCTGTAGAATCCTTTTTTGACTACAAACAGTTGAATGCCAATGAGCAATAAATAAATACAAATTGTTTTTATTTTTAGAGACACAGTTAAGAGAATACAATTTTCCCATGGAAGGTTTCTTAAAAAAAACACCATGCTTAAAATTATGAAACTAAGTTTCAAAGTCTAACTAACAAATCTAAAAAGAGTTAAGTCATCTAGAAGAGGGAAACAACAGAAAAAAAAAAGAACTCTCCAATTCTTAAAAAAACCACATAGATGCCTAACGATGGGCCTATAGCCTCACCTTTCCCAGATATGTCCGCTCCCTTTGGCCGTTACCGCGCCAAAATCATTTCCAGATTTGGCATGCTTTAATCACCAACCAATCAGATTTATAATAGATTGATGACACTACAAGGAACCCACTTGTTGGAGGTCAACCACCAACCGCGTTGCATAGCGCTACGGGAAGTATTACGTTTTGCCCTGGCCTACAAGGTCAACAGTAGGTAAATGGGGTCAACAGTCGGGTATTTTTGTTGGGCAGTGTAACACACCAGCATATCATTTTAGACGTCCTTTCAATCTTATTCGAATTTGGGGTGAGTGGTCCAAAAACTGTAAAAAGTGATAGTATTTTTTGGAAATACAACAAAATACCGATAAAATTTTGTCCAGTTCCCAGGCCTATAATGATAAAAATTTCAAAGTAGTAGCATCTTTTAAAAAGCGGTCCTTCCTATCGCTCATTATATCAATAGGGTGAAAACAATTAACACACATAAATGGGGACTTATAGGCCCCGAATAGAAATGTTTTAGAATGTGCATGTGATTAATACGGCCTGGCTTACCCTCTTTCAACGAGCGATATAACTAGTTTATATAGGTTTTCCCATTCAATTTCGCTTAATTGATATTTAAATAAAACAGCAATTGGAATTCGTCCTAAAAATGCGAATCGTGAGAACCGCAAACCAAATTAAGTTTTCCGGTACACTGATATCTTTTTGTGTCATTGTATTTCAACTTTGTGTCATTGATTTACGTCCAATTGCTCATCGAATTCGTCCGTCAATATCAGGACCGGGATTAAAAAAGCAAATTCGTCATTTTTCAGATGATATTCATCATCATCGTCTCTTTCAATTTAGGTCAGGTGTGTGTAGGGCCTATTGGTATTACCATTAAATATGGTTCTTTTGGTGATGTTTTACTGAAATGTTTTTTTTCCTCCAATTATCTCAAAACGTGCTAATTGTCTGCCTTAAATCACATATTTTTAGACTTTTCGCCTGAGAATTACGCAAATAAGTGAATTTTTAGCAATTTGTTAAATAAGGAAATTTTGTTTCCCATTTAATATCGCCTTGTTGACTTGATTTTACTAAAACATACAATTTGATTTCGTCCTAAAATGTGAATCGCGAGAAACGCAAACGCTTTCACTTTTCAGTACAGTGGATTTCCATTTTTGTTTCATTGTATTTCAAACTGTGTGGTCTTTGAATCTTCGTCAAACATCATTGACAAATTACGTCCCCGCGTGGCGATGAACTATGAATAGAAAAAGCATTTAGTTTTTAGATTGAAATTTTTAAGAATCTTGTCCTTTATATTCGTCGGGTAATCCATTAATGAAATCTGACTACAAGATTCTTTAAAAGTAACTATCCAAGACTAAATTGCTTTTTCTATTCAGTATTCATCGCCACCGGGACGAATTTGTAAACGATTTTGACGAATATCAACGACACCATTTTGAAATGCCAATGAAACAAAAATGAACATCATGTACTGAAGTTAAATCCGTTTGTGTTTCTCACGATTCACATTTTAGGACGAAATCCAATTGTTCTGTTTTATTAAAACATTTACAAAGTGCGAAATTAACTGGGAAAACCTGTAATAAGCTTAATTAATCAATGGGGGTGCACACTGTTTAACAAAGGGTACATCAGACAAACTTACATCAGACACAAGACTAGGGTTGTTTTAGAAAAGCTAGCGTGCTACCCATTTCAAACTCGTGCTTCCTATTTAATAAGTGACTTATCAAATGGGGTGCGCATTGTATAAAAGAGTAGCAACACATATACATAAGACCATGACTCGGAATGTTTGTTGAAATTGGCATGTGTGCGCTTTTACAAATGCGGTGCAATGATGCACATTGTTTAAAAAGAAACCCCAACATCTTGCAAAGAAAATACCATTTTTGAAAAGAGAGCTATCGTGTATGCTATCATGTACACATACATGCACATATTACACACACTTTGGTCAAAATTTATTATGTGTACTTACATTATTTTAATTGTCTGAAGACTAAATTTTAAAATGCAGCATTAGTTTGAATTATAGGTTTCCCAGTTATTTTCGGCATCTTGTTTAATTGATTTTAATAAACGAATTGGAGTCTTCCTATAAAATGTGAATCGCGAGAAACACAAATCCAGTTAAATTTTTTCGGTAACTGAATACTAAGTTTTGGTGTGCATTGTATTTCAACTTTTGTGTCTATGCATTTTCCTCCAATTGCTTGTCGAATTCGTCCGTGAATATCAAGACCGGCGTATTAAAAAGAATTCGCGTCATTTTTCATTGATATTCATTTATTGTCTCTTCAATTTTATCACGTGTGTTCGCCGTGCCTCTTTTTATTAACTAAATATATTCTTTTGGGGATGATTCTGAATTATTTTTTTCCTCCAATGTATCTTCACAACGGGCTAATTTCTGCCTTAATCTTCTTTGTGAGTCTTTTCCGCCTGAAAATTACGCAAATAAGTGGAATTTCCATTTTATAAATAAGGACAATAACATTGTCCAATTCAATAAAAAAAATTTGAATCGTGATCTTGAAAAAATATGTATTTTATCTTTTGTTTGAAACTTTTTTAACTTTTGAATTTATGATTTTTGTTTGACTATTTGCTTAAACGCGTTTAATCAATGCGTATTTTTACCCTTTATGATCACCCACATAGATCGATTATTAAAATAAGCATAGCGCAACCCACCCCAACACTTTTTCTTAGACGAAGTCCTGCTTTTTACAATCAACCATTATTGGACATGGCCTACAAGGTGAGAACCAATCATGAAAATAAACACGTTTATTTCATGTAATTATTACCCGCTGATATGAAGACAATACTCTGAAAATCCAATTATAAAAGACTCCTTGCTTGTTTCTCATTCAGTAGTCTCCGCCACGCGGACGATTGGTCAACGGATTCGACGAATATCAAAACAAAAAACGACACCCGTTGAAATAGCAATTACCACCAAAAATGAACATCAGTTACTGAAACTTTAAATTGGTTTTGGCGTTTCTCGCGATCCACATTTTTAAGAACACGTGACGCATCTGATTGTCTGTTTTTATTAAATCAATTACACAAGTGCGAATTATCTGAGAAAACCTATATTTAATGTGAGGTCCACATTGTTTAAAAGGGTACACAGTGTTTAAAAGGGTAGTACGCATACACCCAGATGCACAACTCGTGATTTTTTTTTTTGGTAATGTGGCATCTGCCTTTGATGTATGAAGCGTGCTACCCATTTCAAGCGCGGTGCTTCCATATTGTTTATTTTAAGTAAAAAACTGAATATCTTCAAAACCAGTCGTACGTGCTGGGCGCTGACATTTTAAATATTGCACGGAATAATTTTAGTTTGGGTGGGCTTTATACCACATATGTGCATTCGATACAAACAATCCGCAAAATATCAGTTGTTGTTTGGGTTGCTATTGGGTGTGTTTAAAATTTTGTCCTACCCATGGCCACACACGAATGAAATGCCACTCCAGTCTTCCCTTGATTTAAATAAACCGCCTCAGAATACATCTTTTCAAACCTAAGCGCGCATGCATTATGAGAAAAAAGAGTATCTGCAGCACAATGAATCCTGGTGCACTAGTATTACAAACCTGCCACCTCTAACACATCATCAATTTGTATCACAACAGATTAGTGTATATGCCAAGTCGGCATCCACAGTATGTGGAATAAGCGCATGCATCCATTGCTGCTTTCTATTGTTGGGGTACTCTCTATGTTTTCTTTTGGTCGGCAAAACCTGTGAGACGATGAATTTCTAAAGATTACTACGTTTTGCCTCTCTCTCTATATAGAACTCTTTGTTATGGGAATACTTATATTGTTTGTTTTATCTGGCAAACAGATAACCTTTAATCGTTGGTAAGAAGTGCAATTCGCGCTTAGGTGAAACTATGTATTCATTGAGGCGGGTTTATTTAAATCAACGACTGACGTGTGATTTCATTCGTTGTGTGGCCATGGGTAGGACAAAATTTAACCACCCCTAGCGACCCAACATCCAACAACTGATATTTTGCCGGATTGTTTGTATCGAAATTACATTATGTGTTGTAACAAGCCCCAACTAATAATTAATTCCTGGCATATTCAAAATGTCACGCCTCAGCACGGACGACTGGGTTTGAATGGGCTTCACCCCCTTGTGAACCTTTATCATGGTTCGGTTATGTAATAAAATTTACTGATAATTAGGCCGATTAGTGGTAAAATGCATTCGCACTTCACAAAACATGAAGTATCAACAATAGTGTAGCTTACAACACAGCATAGTGTTCGGTGGACAAATTGCATGACACAAATCCATACAAGCTATTCCAATGCTGTAAGGGAAACCTCTGGACAAATGGGAAGAAATAGCGAGATTATCGCACAAATCGGAACAAGGGTCACTCTGGATAAACTCATCAGTGATAAATTCAGCACAACAGTATGTAGATTTATTTCGATAACAGAACATCCCAAGGTAAATCACTGCAAAAGAAACGACTTGGACGCACCTAAAGGAAAATATAAAGAGTGAATAACATTCAATTTCCTTAAGAACTACAGCACGATGCCAACAGGCACCCACCATTTTGCCCAGTGATGTATCACGGGGCTCTGACATCGTTCCACTGAATACACTGTTCGCGTAATTTATTCGCGGCGCTAAGAAGCTGGAACCCCTTGACGGCAGCCTCACAATATTTTTTTTGTACTAGTGAACTACAGACAACGAAATTGTTTGGTTTCCATACCGTACCAATTGTCAGAGGCTACCTAAAAGTAAGCTTTCTTCTCTTCGGCCTTGTGTATGGCGACGGATAATAAAATTTTTATTTATCTCAACGTCCACACAATGTCGACATAAAATTTAATATAAGTTTTATCATGGTACTTTCAATCAAACTGACTTTATGCTGAAATCGTTTCGACTGGACCGCGAAACTCATTGCCCACATGACCCAAATCCAGACACAACGACGTGTTCCTTACGGATGTTGAGTGGGAGGAAATTCCTTACAAGACGCAATATAGATCAGGTCAATTCGATACAAACAATCCGCCAAAATATCAGTTGTTGGATGTTGGGTGCTATTGGGTGGTTAAATTTTGTCCTACCCATGGCCACACAACGAATGAAATGACACGTCAGTCGTCTTGATTTAAATAAACCGCCTCAATGAATACATCTTTTCACCTAAGCGCGCATTGCATTATGAGAAAAAAGAGTATCTGAGCACAATGATCCTGGTGCACTATTATTACACCTGGCTACCTCTAACACATGCATCAATTTGTATCACTACCGATTAGTGTATATGCAAAGCGGCACCCACAGTATGTGGAAGAAGCGGAGGCAGCCATTGCTTTCTATTGTTGGTACTCTATGTTTTCTTTGTGCTCGGCAAAACATGTGAGACGATGAATTTCTAAAGATTACGTAACGTTTTGCCTCTCTATCTATATAGAACCTCTTTGTATGGAATACTTATATTGTTGTTTATCTGGCAAACAGATAAACCTTTATCGTTGTTAATAATGCAATTCGCGCTTAGGTGAAAAGATGTATTCATTGAGGCGGTTTATTTAAATCAAGACGACTGACGTTCATTTCATTCGTTGTGTGGCCATGGGTAGGACAAAATTTAACCACCCAATAGCACCCAACATCCAACAACTGATATTTTGGCGGATTGTTTGTATCGAATTGACATTATGTGTGTATACAAGCACCCAAACTAATAATTATTCCGTGCAATATTCAAAATGTCAGCGCCCAGCACGGACGACTGGTTTTGAATGGGCTTCACCCCCTTGTTAACCTTTATCATTGTTAGGTTATGTAATAAGAATTTACCTGATGAATTAGGCCGATTCAGTGGTAAAATGCATTCGCACTTCAAACATTGAAGTAGCAACATAGTGTAGCTTACAACACAGCAATAGTGTTCGTTGTGACAAAATTGCATGACACAAATAGCATACAAGCTATTCCAGATGCTTTAAGGGAAACCATCTGGACAAATGGGAAGAAATATCGAGATTATCGCACAAATCGGAACAAGGGTCACTCAGGGAGAAGACGCACAGTGAGAAATTACAGCAACATTAATGTAGATTTATTTCGATAACAAGAACATCCAAGGGAAATCACTGCAAGAAGAAACGGACTTGGACGCACCTAAAAGGAAAATCATAAGAGTGAAATAACATTCAATTTTCCTTAATGAACTACAGCAACGATGCCAACAGCACCCACCATTTTGACCAGTGATGATCACGCTCTGACATCGTCCACTGAATACACTGTTCGCGTAATTCATCCGCGCTAAGCTGTGAACCTTGACGCCTCAAAATATTTTTTTTGGTACTAGTGAACCTACAGACACGAAAATTGTTTGGTGCCATAACGTCGTAAAAATTGTCAGAGGCTACATAAAAGTAGAGCTTTCTTCGGCTTGTTATGGCGACGGATATAATTTTATCACAACGTCCACACAATGTCGACATAAAATTTAATATAATTTTATCAGGGTAACTTTCAATCAAACTGACTTTATCTAAATCTTCGACTGGACACCGCGAAAACTCATTGCCCACATGACCCAAATCCAGACACGGTGTTCCTTACGGATGTTGAGTGGGAGGAAATTACCTTAAAAGACGCAATATAGATCAGGTCACTTCAATATCAAGTATGAAGAAATTACTGAATATTTTTACTGTTGTATATTTTCATAGGTTTGTTAGATTCATTAAAATATCTCTGAAATAAAGAGTAGACCATGTCCTTTTTAATAGTATATTATACCTGTTTGTACTACTACTACTAAGTACTACTACTACTAAGTACTACTACTACTAAGTACTACTACTACTACTACTACTGCTGCTGCTGCTGCTACTACTACTACTACTACTACTGCTACTGCTGCTACTACCAAGAGATAATTCCTATACCACCACACAGAGAACACCAACGGTTCAGATGATATAAAACTGATGCCAACTTTTTTGACATCGGGTTGTCGGGTTGACGAGGCTTTTGTTTAAACTGTGTGGACTTTGGCCACTCGGAAGTTATAATAATACAATACAACTCCTATGCTGATGAATGAAATTAGTCCAGTATATTTTTATTGAGATTGTCTAGACTGCTAAATATTTCGTAAGTCTAGCAACGCTTTTTTGCACCAAATTAAAAGAAAAAAAATATGAGGCGTACTTTGTTGGAGGAATGTAACTTTCTAGTACTGGGACTCCGAATGGACAAAGACGGACTGCACGTGAGCTGGAATGGACCACGTGAATAGCAGAAAAAAGCGCATGGTCATGAAATTTATCAAAAATGAATAATGATTTTCAAAAGGATTCCCTCAATGTTGTACGGTGCTGTTATGTGGGCGCGAGCATCTCTATCAACACCAAGAATTACAGGATTTCAGTCATTTTCGGTGCCACCATTTCAGATCAACAGAACGCTGGTTTTCATTATTTGTGGATTGGTCATTGTTACTAGTTTTGCAATGATAACTTTGTGGAGTACTCTACAAACTGTCCAAGGTAGGTGTCAGATTACACTTAGTTAACAACGATGTAACTGGGTTTAAACCTGCTGTTTAAGCTAAGCAAATTATTAAAATATTTTAAACGCGTTTAATTACGACGATTTTAAGCTAAAATCATGTTTAGCTATAGACAATTTTATGGAATACGGTCCAGAGTCTTTGAAGGGTCACAATGGCCAAAAAATATTCAGACATAATGAATAGACCCTTACTGAAATCACTCCCTTTGGTGCATGGCGGGGGGGGGGGGCAAGTGGACCTCCCTCTGAAAACCACTCTGCCATTGGAATTTTTACCAAACACTGGTCATTGATGGGGTACATCAACACGACTACATAGCAGAAAAAATTAATATCGGTTGTACCAATTCAAAATGGCGGTCCAAAAATGAGCACCAAATTCTTCCGCCGAAAAATGAAAAACCTCTTTCCCAAAGGATTTTTCCCAAGAAATTTGGCTCATAATAAGAGACCATCAATACATTTCCATTGATAACATAAAAATTTAAAAAGGTTACTCCTGAAAAGCGCCACCATAATGCTTATTTAGGCTAATTAGTATAAAACCGCCATGGCCGATTTGATTTTTTTCCCAGCAAAATATGTACAACTGATATTTAGCTAATCACATAAATAAATAAACAATTTAGCGTCAAACATTGCGCTCGAAAAACAAAATCTTGGGTCCACATGGACCCCCCGCACTATAAATGTTAAACTTAGACTTGGGCCGGGAAGTTTAAGGCGTCTTTAACTTCACGATTTGTCTTTGTTTATTTGTTTTTCCATATTCGTTTCTTTATTTTTGTTTTGTTTGCCTCTTTTGCACTTTCTTTCTCTCTTTCTTTTTCGTCCATCTTTTGTTGTTTCTTTTTCTTTCTTAATCCTTTCTTTATTTTCTCATTCATCCTTTCTTTATTTTCTAATTAATTTTTAATTCATTCATTCATTCATTCATTCATTCATTCATTCATTCATTCATTCATTCCAGATGCAAGCTCTCGGGATTTGCTGACGGGTGTTTGTCCAGAAGATACATCGGAAAAAGGTGAGCTTTTAACACTTCAAAAGACCTCGTCCTCCTTCGTTATCCATAAAAGTTTAAAAAAATAATATCCTGTACCAGTGTGTACAGTGGAGTTGATTCTCCAATTTCCGAGGGTTTTTGAATAAGAAAATATTGCTGATAACATATAAAAAGTTCAGAATTTTTGGTCAAGATTTCTTTTTACGTGTTAAACCGACGTCAACATTTGGGATGTCCTGGCCACCACCGCTTGATCGTGTCCGCCAGCAAATACGTCGACACATCTGTATGCAACACGAAAATTTCGGACTGACGGACGGAAGTTAATTCTATTTAAGACACAAGGTAGCACGAGTAGCCTTCCACTCGTCGAGGCACCGGAAGACTATCGCTGAACATAACTTATAGCACTATGACGAAGAGGAGATATAGTGTTATTACTAGGGCTGCAAATTGTTACTTTGAAACCAGATTTTTTATGCAAAACATGTATAATATAACATTGACATTGATTTATCACATATTGGAACATTGGTATTCCGTTAGTTTAAGCAATTTTGTATCCATTCGAATTGTGGTAACGTATCTGGCTGCAATAGTGGCGACATGCTCTCAGAGAACTCTTGCGATACTTTAACAATCCAATATTATCATGTTTCGAACTTAATAATTAGGGCATAATAGAGGCTGATAAAAATGCAATGTAATCTGTTATATGCGCTCTTGTGTAACGAGCAGGGACACATTTTAAAGAACGGATTTGGGCTGGCGACATGGCGAAAAGCAAGAATTATGCATCGTTAGCCATATTGCTTGATATTTTCTCATCCAGTTACAACTTCTAGTCCGGATCATTTTGAAAACATAATTCCTAAGTATAATTTATATTAATAAACATTCATTCTTATCGGCCAAATACAAGCTTTAAACTGTGCATGACTGTGAACAACACTAAAAACGACTTTGTGAACACTTATCGAATCCCATTCTTGCAAAACTCATGTGACAACCAGTGCAAAATTGTATTGGAAGTAATGCATTGTGAGAAGACCACTATATCTCCTCTTCGTCATAGTGTTATAAGCTATGTTCAGTGATAGTCTTCCGGCGCCTCAACGAGTGGAAGGCTACTCGTGCTACCTTGTGTCTTAAATAGAATTAACTTCCGTCCGTCTGTCCGAAATTTTCTTGTTGCATAAGTTGCCTCTTACGCACTATTTCGTCGGGTGTATTACATAGTGACGGACGTTAAACAAAAAAACGAATTTTTGTTTCTGAGAAAATCGCGTTTAAAAAATCGCGAACTCTGGAGGGTCCATACACATCCCCACATACGATTCAAACAGTCAAATGCGATTAAGAAACGAAATTAACAACTGAAAAATTATTTTAGCTAATATTCATGAATTCTTACTTAATAAAATGGATGTAATACATGGGAAAAGTTAACCATCTTATCCGTCACACCAAGATTTACGTAAATTGGCGATTAGGTTCATGACATAGTGACTGATTTTGAATTTCCCTATACTAAAGCGTTATTCAGCATCCTTCATTATGGAATACAGCAATCGGCGTTTTCCGAACATCCGTCAAACCAACGTCCGACATCGCGAATGTGCTCAATTTGGTTTATTACATAGTGACGGATGTTGCCGAGTGGATTGCCGAGATTTACCGCTTTGAACTGTAAACATAATATAAATTTCTAGTAACAGTATTATTTATAAATTAATATCATATTTTCCTTGTGTAAATTAAAGAATTAATTTTTACAAACAAAAGTATTTAAAAAGCCCGGCTGTGAAATCACGTAATACACTTCTATGACAGAGGGCTCAACAACATCCGTCACTATGTAATGCATCAAAACCTTTGTTATGTAACATACGTCAAAATTACCAAATTTCTAATTAAGATGATTAATTAATGAAGTACTTGCCACTTGGCGTGTTTGAAGATTTTGGTATTAAGTACCATTTCCCTTAATTTCGTAAAAATGATAAAAATTCAACATCCGTCACTATGTAATACACCCGACGATTTGTAATTTATGGTATAGGCCTATGGTTCCCTTTGAGTGTTCCCAAACGGTGGAGAGGTCTCCTGGTACTTTGGTCTGTGTACTCATCTTGACGAAATATTTCATATGCAAACCTTTTAATACTGTCCTATATACATCTTTTTGTATTATTTTCAGAAAACACTATTAATTTGACCAAAACTAGCATGCATGATGTTGAAGAAGCGATATTTCATAGATCAATAATAAAAGTTAGAAAACTGGTGAAAATGGAGGATGCGCTGCTCAAGAAAGTTTATGTAAATTCACTTAATGAAACTACATTGAATGCAATGAAACTGAAAACTGAAGGAGAGGAAGACGAATTCATCAGACATGTGGCAGCTTCGGCAGACACTCTTGTCTTGGACAATTATATCTATTTACCAGGAGGACATTGGGTTCCCGCAAGTTGTCTTCCAAGATGGAAGGTAATAAGTCCATTCATCATACGTTCATGTCAGTAAGTGCACCAATCGTGGAAATAATTGTTGGAACACTTTGAACGATTTTCAGAAAACTGCCCCACACCCTCTCCCCCATCCAATGTAAATTCCTCGAACGGGGTAAAGGATCCACTTGTTGATGATTTTTTTAAATAAAATGGTCCAATATTTAGAAAAAAAATTGACAAAAGTCCAGTTTTTGGTGATGCGATGTTCAAGAAGCTCTCCCAAAACATTTTTAGGGGGTTAGATCCACGTTAAAAAGAAGTCCACATTTTTAAAGTCTCGACCCCCAATAATTCCTGCGGTATAATCATCAGCACAATTATCTACTCTAAAAGAATCAATTTTGGCCGAAAAGTCAGTTACAATGTGTTTTACACTCACATGGTGATATGTCGTTTCAGATTGATTGCTTATTGATTCTTTACAGGTTGCTATCATTATTCCGTTCAGAGATCGTTTTAGCCATCTGTCGATATTACTAAAGCATTTGATTCCATTTCTACAAAGACAGTACCTTGAGTTTGGTATCTTCGTAGTTGAACAGGTAAGCTCATGAACAAACATAATTATGCGTTGAAGTTTTGCATTGCCAATTTTTATGAAATAGACCGAATCATTTTTACCGAATATTTTCTCAGTGGGAAATTTGGTCCAATCATCAATTCCTACAAGAAAAGGTAAAACAGTAAGCAATACATATCTTTTCAGATGATAAAATGAATTGGGAATACTCTTTAATGTGAAAAAAATAAGCATTCTAGTGTCCGTCTGTAAATATGTGGCTGTGGTCAGACGGAGGCGGACACGTTTCCCTAAAATAAGAGGTACTTATAATTTTTTGTAATTAAAAAAACACACAGTCACGGGACACCGCTGTATAGTACTTAATAAAGTATCACTTTATTCTTACTTCTATCAAAAAGCTTCTTAATCAAAAGGCTAATTTGATCTGCATCTGTTATTATATTCCTAAAATCTTGAATAGGCAAACTCAATGTTATTCAACCGTGCCATGTTGATGAACGTGGGTTTTGTAGAATCGCTTAAGCTTAATTTCACCCGCTGGGATTGCTTTATCTTTCACGACGTGGATCATATACCGTTGAATCACGCTAATCACTATGGGTGTGGTCATATGCCCCGGCATTTCCTCTCTGGGTCTAGCAAATGGAATAACAAGTAAGTTCATTCATTAATGCAACAAACATTTGTGCAGTAAAAATTTGGAATATTAACCAAATTGAAGTGTAAATTGCGTACATTATCTCTAACACTAAAATAATATTTGCTAATTATTTGCAATCGAAAGGCTTTGAAATCATTACCTTTGATCTAGGCATATGTATAAAGTGAAAACGTTCAAAAGTGGTCAAATTTAGACACTAACTATCACGCAGAAGACCCACTTTAAAGAGACATGAGGAGATTTCCAGAGAGAAGGGCCCTCAATTTTTTTTTTCGAACCCAGGTTTTTTGCATGTTTGGAATGCTTACCAATGTATTAGATCATATCTGAAGTGAATAAGCCGAATACGCCGTCTTTATGTGATAAGATGATGATTTAGTAATTTCTGTCGTGCACGACAGAAATTCAAAGCATGGTTTCCTATAGGGACGATTAGGATAGCAGGCAAGTTCAAAACAAGGTTTGCGGTTTTCTTTCGTGCTTGTTTGTCCAATAAACCTTCGAAACGTTCTCGGTAGGTGGTCTACAACCGATCAAGTGCAATTTGAGAGAAAATTGTATCCTAAAAAAATCTCCTCCTGTCATTTTAATTTTGTGTTGTTTTCCTCATGTTTATTTTACGGGTGTCCTGCGTGCCTATTAGATTAGATTGTTGTCAAATGTACTGTAAAATCATTCAAAAAAAAAAAAATGACGACCACCCAACTTGGTAAGCCTGTCCACCATTGTAGACCACCTTTTGCGTTGCGTAACCGTAAATGTGAAAACTTTAATCAGATTACCTCTCAACCGATCGATTTCAGAGGGAGGTAGGCTCAAGTCTTCTACCCTTTCACGGTAGGTTTTCAGTTTTGTTACTCTTCGTTGGATTTTCTCAGTGGTCTTGATGTCTTTAACTTATTAGGGACTGCACGTTTGAACATAATATTCCACATGTAGGCGGATGTAAGTCTTAAACCTTCAAAACCCACCCGACAAAAAATCAAGGAGCGGACCCTTGCCTTGGATTAGTGGGAAATTACTCCTAGATCGTACAACATAAATACTGCTACCTCACTTTTTGTGGTGAATGTCAGATTTTTCTCTTCAGGCACGTTAGGGATATAGAACAGATAAACTGTCCTGGTCTACTTGAATGAGCTTTTGATAATCTTCAGAATGGTCAGCTTTTGTGGCTGCCTTTGAACACTGCAGTGATGGTTTGCTGTCTCCTGTAATGGATACACACCCACGTCCTTTTCCTTCTTGTTTTTCTTAACATGTTCTTCACCAAGGGTGTGTTCTTATGGGCGGCTTCAAAACCCAACCGTGGGTTTCCCCCGGTTCTTATTTTTCTTGTCGTTTTTATTGTTCTAAATAATACGGTTCAACCGTCGGCAACTGCCGATCAGCTAGCGGCCGAGTTTTGAAACCACCCCTTATTCATGTGGATACATTTGCACTTCAAGGCATTGAACCTTAGGAGCCAAGTATCTAACCACTCCTTTAGTTGATTTAGAATTGAGGTCATCTTCACTCTTTAAAAAGAAATGAAACCTAGAGCCCTTTTTGTCCCGTATAGATTAGGGTGCTACCTATCCAACAAAAATATTTCGAAGTTACAACATTTTTAAAAGCGTGATGGATTTTATCGCGTCCATCAGAGTTGTTCTTTTGGACCCTGTTGTTTGGTGTAGTCTTTAAACATCGTTGTTGACTTTACAACGCCAGGCAGGTCGTTTACATATAGGACGAAAAGGATAAGGCCAGAGACTGAACCCTGTTGTACCCCACACATAAAATGTCGACATGACATCAGGCCATTCTGTAAGGTCTTTTTTCTCACACTTAGTTGTTGTTTCCTGGCATACAGAACATCCTCAATCCAATCCCAGAATGGAAAAGCTTGAAGGTAAAGGGGACGGACATTGTACACAGGAAACGGAGTGCCCATCTCTCTGTCTAAGTGATTGGGCCAGAGACTCGACCTATATTGTTGCTGTAGGGAATTGCCACACCTCCTCCACAGCGAGTCTTTTACCTTCCCAACATTGAATAATACAGGCACCCATTTATACACCTGGGTATAAAGAAGAGTAATTGAGGTAAAGTGCTTTAAGGGCACAGCAGGTTGGCCACAGCCGCGGGCTCGAGCTCACAACCTTTAGACCACGCGTGCCCTCTATCGAAGATAATCCGTTTATCACTATACGGTGTCGAAGGTCTTGAAATAATCTAGGTACGATGTCAACTTGAAGTCCTCGTCCAGACTATGTGTAATGTCATCAAGACATGCAAGAATAGTGAGCAAGTTAGAGAATAAAAGTATGATTTTGGGAACCTGTGTAATTTATCTGAGAGTCCCCCATGACATAATTGGGTCAAGCCCACTAACTCGACAAAATTAGGAATTGACAAATGAAAAAAAAAAGTTTCTATAAAGGATTTGCGAATGGTGTCACTGGAAAGCCAATGCATTCACATTTATTACCCCAAGATTTAATTCCGTACGTAAATGAAACGTACGTTGTACTGCGTTTTGATACCCCATAGAATTAAAAATCTTATTTGAGGTTTTATAAACCTGCATGAGTTGTATCATTAGTTATTAAAATTGACTTTTAATATCCCGTATCAATGAAAACATGGAGCTTAAAAGATAGATTTAATAAACTATGGTGTGTCCTATACTATAGCTATAATCGTATTCTTTAATTCTGGGACACGGCGTACGCACAGAGAGCTTGATATGAGCGTTCATGCATTCAACTTACGCACGACTACGCCATACTGCGCCCTGCATTATACTCGCAATATTGCCGTTGTCAAGGGCTTTGGAACATACGCTTCCGAGGTAAGGATACGCACATACGCGGTGTTTTGTTCGTTCGTGTCCCAGAATTAATGAATACGATTATACCATGAACATATCCCGGGGAGGGGGGGATATGAAAGTGACGTACCTGCTCCTACCGACCCTTGATATCAAGAGCTATCGGTGACAGATTTCTTGCAAAGAAAACGGGGGCATTCGGTGTGGTCACTGGCAGTTACGTATATCAGCCTTCAGATAATGGAGGATGAAGTGATGCCAAAGTGAATTAAAACACTTTGATGGCTATAGAATAATCCTAACTGATGTATAATAAATCCCCTACTCTTTTTGTTACACACAAAATACAGGGTGGACCAAAACAATAAGGTTTTGAGCAAAAAAAGGGGGTCATTCAGTATCAGATCCCTAAAATCTGGGGAATTGGGTGTGAGGACTTTAAAAAAAAGGGGGTCATTGGGTGACTGATTGGTAATAAAGAAGGGGGTCTATCGACAAGAGTATGACGCGTGCTAATCATGGTGAGTGCCCCCGGGCAACATATACAAAATAAACCGTGATCTTGTAGACGGGGCTATTGGGTACAGTGCTGAAACACCATAGACAGATGGGTGGTAAGACACTCAGCACAACATTTACGCTCCCATAGCATATGTACTGCTGGGACATAGCGCCGCCGATTCCGTATCCGCATCGCTAATTGGCCATTCTTAGACATGCGCTACGTCATGGGACTCCCCAGCAGCCAAACGCTGTGTTAAAGGCTCTGCGATTGGCTTGAACAAGGAATGAAAAAAACGGTTTCGGGGTACCTTGGATATCGCGAAATCGACGAATCAGGTGGTCGATCTGATGTTAGAAACGGGTTCCTCACAAAAAAGACCCCTTAGCTCACTAGTTTTTGAGTGCCTGGCGTGTGGCATGACTTGACAGCAGCAATCGAGAATTGAGCCAGCTGATAAGGTAAGAAAAAAGCTTGTATGTATCGTATTTTTCACGTTTTTTCGTCTTTTTTCAAAAATAAACCTATATTATAAACTAGTCACCTAACTAGACAATTTAGTTAGGAATATTTTGGTGCGTAAATCGTTACGATAGGCCAAGTATTTTGCGCAATCTCCAGTGTACCGCAATGTACAAAAATTCCGAATCAACGCTATCTGACACTGTGTGTACGTGGAGTTTCCCACGGTCAGCCGATTATGATGCTGTTGATAACTCCCTAGCGCAGTGAAGATTTGCCAAGGTCGCGGTGGCTCAAATTACTTTCTGACCGTGATTCAACAATGGCGGGCGCTGTGTGCCAAGACGACACGTAAATGGGGTGTCAGTCGCACGGACACTGTATTTCATGACCCCGGTACTCTCTTTACGACAAATTGAAACTCAGAGTTCTTCGGCGCAAAAATAATGGTATCGACTAGCGATACGAGATTTTAGAATTGCGAAACGAGATTCGGAGTCGCGATACGCGACACGAATTGATACTAATACAATTATGAAATCCCTTCGTATAGACGGCGTCTCTTTTAAATCCATTTTCGATGAGGTTACGATACACATCCGTAGAATAATATAATACAGAAGGAAGACGAATAATGATAACAATTTCCACACCGAATGGAGTAGACTTAATGATTTTACTTGTACTCATCATTATTTTTCCAGGTTACCATATGATTGGTATTTTGGTGCTGTAACAGGATTCACTCGTACCCAAATAGAAAAGATCAACGGTTTTCCAAATGTATACTGGGGCTGGGGAGGTGAAGATGATGATATTTTCTGTAGGTTATATTATCGGGTCATCTCCAGAACCAGGCCGTGGGGAGTGACGGGAATTTACATTGTTATACCACATAACCACTCAAAGCCGAAAGAAAATCCCCACAGGTAATGAGAAGAAATCCCGGGAGAAAGGCTAAAATCTTGTTCAAGTTATATAATTTATATTTTAAAACAAGCATTTTAAAATATTGGTTTGACAATATATATATAACATGTTATGATTACAGTATGTGCCCAAATATGCTTATTTCGGCGTTTAATTTTTGCTGTATAATGAGCAAAAGACGATACTTAAATAACATCACGCTTGCCTTATATCATTGACGTTATCATTTCTTTTTGTAGGAAGATACTCAATATCGAGGTGCCCTATGAGGCATCATTGAGTAGCGCGCAGAGTTTTTAAAAACATTTTTTTTTTTAAAATAGACAAAACATCCGTTCCGATTTATGTATTTTGTGTTCTCTACTTGGTATAAGAGCCTGGCACTTGCACATACGTCCCATCAAGTAACGTGGAAACAAACTTGCGGTTTTGATGGTAGAAGCAATAATGCACATTGCAGAGCCCTATTCAACACTGTGCTAATATTGATGGTTAACCATAAATTCGGTTTTTTTTTATATCTTGGCAATGAAATGGATTTGAGGGCTCAAATTTCAGGACGACAATGAGAAAAATACGGCCTTTCATCTGATATCAAAATCGATACTACTTCCGGTTAAATCGGGGAGGGGGTCCCAAAGACGATCGGAACACGCACCTTAAATGTTCTGTTGGAATGTTGTAGAAGACATGTTTTTCTAACATGTTGAAACGCTAATGTTTACTACAAAAAGCTTTCAACTTTCCTAGCCCCCACATTGTAACGTTTGAGAACATTTTTAAAAAGTCAAATACAAAATGTTAAAAAATTTTCATGTTAGCTGGGATACCTGGCACATAAATGGATTGAATTTGAAACGCTAGGTCTATATTACAGGTCCTGGGTCCACGACCAGTCTCGGATTTTGTAACAAATATGGGTGACTACGCTGTGTTAATGTACTTTCTCACTCTATGGAGTACTAGTCTAGCTATTCATACCCTTCTTTATTTTTCAGACATTGCCTTGTGAACCACTTTGCTCAGAGAATGTACTCGGATGGCCTCAGTAATCTTCACTATTCCAAGGCGAAAGTGACTGTCTTCCCGTTATACATCAATATATCAGTGGACATTCGACCTTTAAAATGGAATAAACTGTGGAGAGAGTGTCCTGAGAAAAGGTCCTCTTACAGCAAGCTATCTATACAATTCTTGGTTTATATGCTTTTGCTGTGTTTGATGTATGTTGTCTTTGTTTTATTGCATTTTAAGTGTGGAAAGTCCCCGCTTAGAAAGTCTAAGAGAGTGAAAAAACAGGGTTATACAGTGTGAGGCAAAAGAAATTTACACTTTTGAATCTTGTGTCTAGTGTACCAAAATTTAAAACGGAAAAAGTAACATAGTTTTAGATTAAAGTTTCATGAATATCCTGGAATCAGTTTTATGACCTTGTGATGCATGCACGACCGTAGAGTGGCCAATAAGTAGGAACTGGTGCAGATGTAACTGGACCAATTCAGTATGGCTAGGACATTGTTGTCATTGTCAAGAATTGTAAGAGCTATAAGTACACACACACACATAGGATATTTTCTGCCTTCAACATGCCTCAGCTCACACTCCAGCAAACATGGCAAAGGGTCTACGTGGTAAGCGAATTACACCTTACCTAAAGTGTTGCAGCTGCGTTGCAAAACTTTCGCCAGCAATTTCTAAATGCAAAATGCCCAAACGTTTACACATACGAAGACACAGGGAGCATCAACCTAAACAGAGGACAATCTGGACGTCCTAGGACTGGAAGGTCAGCAGAAAATATCCAAGCTGTTTAAAATTCTCTTCAACACCAGCGTCAACTGACTAGGCCTTAGAATTAGCTCTCGACGTAATGGTCTATGATTGCCTCAAAGAAATTTCAATCGGATCATTCGCCTTGACTTACAAATAATGGCATCCGTATCAAATGATACGGAGGCCTCGAGGCATGAACTTCTGGAACGAGACCGTGTAATTTTGTGAGTGGCTGCTTGGAAGACCACATTTTCCTGAAGACCTGTGCATCGGAGATGAAGGTGCCTTTTGCCCAAATGGTTTAATCAGCACCCGCCATCGTTTGTTGAAAACGGTGGTCTTACTGGCCTTTCTTTTTCGCCGGAACGTCAATGGAGAAGTCTTAGCTTGCAATGCTAAATGACCAAGTTGCCTACAGCCTTGTACAAGGCTGGCAGGCCCTAAGTCACAAAATTGTGAAATTCTGTCACACCATGCACCATCCACTGTGAATCACGCAGTTACTAATAAACCAGCTAGTTTTCAGAATCCAAATGGTATTAAACAAATAAGCTGTAGTAAAATTCTGTTCCACTTTCAGTGACTTTGAGGCTG
>JAMKCH010088437.1:30859-47844 GCA_023653785.1 Ophioderma brevispina
AAACCAATTCCAAGCATTCTCCGGTAGAATGATGCACATTTTAATATTAACGGCAAACTAGAAAAAGCTTCCTAGAAAGGAGTAAATTTCGTAAAAAACGTGTCGCTTTCATGATACAAAACATTAAAATACTGTACCTACAATTGTTGGATAAAAGCCTTTAGACTTTATTACTGGATAAAATGTTATCGAATTATAATTAACCAATCAAGGCACGTATTAGTATTATTGACAACATTATTTATTTCATCAGCTAGCTTTATTAACATTATCAACATTAAAAAACATGTACAAAGGATTAAAAATATATAAAATTGAGAAATGCTAGCAGGGGAATTGCCCAGACACAGGGATACCTGACCAGCAGGTCCCTGGCAAGGATTAAAATAGTGACTCAGCAATCAAACAATACAAACAACACAAGACAAGCGGATAAAATTACAAATTGAATAAGGGCGGATTATTCCAAGAGGGTTCAGACTTTGATCAATATATATATATATATATATATATATATATATATATATATTCATTCTGAGGATCGGATACCCGATGATCGTATATTCGTGAAAACGGTTGCCTTTCCAGAGGTCTATACTTTGAAATTTTTCATTAAGCTCTCCTGTAATGGGATTTTAAATCCTATTTTATCTTGGTTTATGTTTTAACCTTTATTAATTTATATGTCATTTATTTGTATTGTTTTTTGTAATTATTGTTAAATATATTTTTATTCATACTTATTTATTTTATGTTTTTTGATATTCATGTTATATTTTTTGTAAAATGAATTTGAATCTTGCCATGTGTTCAATAGGGTCTATATATCGTATTTGATATTTTAATTACCTTGTAGTATGTACTTTTTAATTACTTTTTTCATTTCTATTTTCAATTTTATTTTTTATTTACTATTAGTTTTTATTTTAATAAGCAAAACTCATAAATTACTATGCCACATCTTTCCTGAACAAATTCCTTGCTTTTTATATTTCATCTGTAATTTGTGTTTTTCATCTATTTTCATCAATTTTTTATAATTGTTTATAATTTTATGTTTATTATTGCTTATAATGTATTTTTCACTTTTGTTTTCAGCTTTATTTTATATGGTTTTATTGCTTTTTAATTTTATTTTATTAGTTCATTTTTATTGCTGTATTTTCATTTACTTGTAAATTTATTTTTCTATTTTTGTTCACTCACTTTGTTATTTTTTATTATCTAATTTGCTTAAATTTTTTATTTAAATTTATCATTGTAATTCTTTTTATTACTTTTTAATTGCTATAAATATTTATTAGTTCATTTTTATTTTAATATTTTGTTTTTTATTGCTGTATTTTCATTTACTTGTATTTTTTTATTAATTTGTATTATTTTTTGATTTAAATTGTTTTGATTTAGTTACTTTGTTTTCAATTTATCATTATACTTCTTTTTATTACTTTATAATTCATTTTTTATTCAACTTTTAATTGTTAATTTTGTAAAAATATTTCTATTGTAAATTAAGTTTTTTTACTTAGTTATTTTAAATTTTAATTTGGTTTGTTTTGGCTAATTAGCACAGTGTGTGTTAAATTGAAGGTGCAACAAGAGATTTCAAATAACAGGTGTTGCTAAAAAAAATTCTGATTTTTGCACTGGTATCAAAAATACCTATCTGAAAGGACTAAGCTAATAACTCTTTCTTTTATACAAAAATTGTGAAATTTCTAATCTCCTATAGGAGCAAATAGGAAATTCCGCCTATATTCTCTATTTAAATATGGGCATATTATACAAATCACCTTTTGTTTTCACTTGAAATTATTTCTGTAGCCAAATATAAGGTAGGGATTCTATTGAGTGTCTAATGTATATGAAATGATTACATATCACAGAAAGTATAGTTGACTTAAAATTTCTCCATATGGACCCTAATGCGATATCTCCACAACATGTGACATGATTTTCATGCCCGTTGATGGTCAACTGGGGGCGCAACACGTGACAAGATTTTCTTTGTGTTTTTGCGCTAGCTAATGCGCGAAAACTGATTTTAGAGTCCGCATGCATACTGTCGGGCAGTGCTTTGTTCATTGCCCGATGTTGATATCACATGTGACCTCATCTATAGAGAATGATGATCAATGATCCAATTCTTTTATGATTTCCGAGAAATGGAGGCAAGTGTAAAGAGGCAAACATGTACACAAGCAATAATACCGCCAAACAACCTGTACCCTCTTGCTTGTAACACTTCATATCAAACCCTTCACAAATTTCACTTTGATTTAGGCTAAAAAAACGACTTTACCTCAAATGAACAACCACGCAAAAATGACTTTTTTTGTACATTTGGGCTGGAAAAGCTAATTAACTAGTAAGTTAAAGGGGGATGACCCAATTTTAGTATATAAAGTATTTGTATTAAAGGGATTAGCAGCGATTTGCTAATCCGAAACATCGAAAAAATCATCAAAATTCATATTTTTATATTTTTGTTACTGGCATGGATATGTGAACATAACCTGCAAATGGTTGGCTTGAAATCCGTGTATTAAAGACAAGGCAGTACTTTTTATCTGGTTCTGTAATTTCTATACGTGCGTATCAAAATTCCGACTTGAGATCAAAATAGCCTTTCCCGGTGAATAACACAGATTTTCAGTGTGTTATTGTGCACCATGATCAATACAGTTTGACCTCAAACACAAACATTATTGATCTTTGATTATTGTGTACTGGTGTAAACCACAATCAGCTGTTTAGTGCAGATTTTGAGACGCCTTCGTTGTATGTCTATTTGTGGGAGACGGTATGAAAAATTTCGGGATGAATTTAGTATTCTGCCACCACTTAAAATTCGGCACCTTTAACATGCGGTTTATTCAGTTAACATTGCCGAATTCGTAGCCTGTGGCAGAATACTAAATTCTTTCCAAAATTTCCTCAAATACTTCATTTTTTCACTATTTGGTGGTTTGTTTCTACGTTAGAGCAGTTATATGGAATTTACACAATTATCCCTGATTAATAAGTTAAAAAAATGCATTTTCACATTTTTTCGACTCCCTCGCATTATCGCTGCTAATCCCTTTAATAGAATGGCCTTCACCCCAAAACCCAATCTGTAAAGTTTTGCACCGATATTTCAATCCGTTTTGATGTGGGAGTTAAAAACATGATTTTCTAAGCCCCATAGACTTCTGTGTAAAATCAATATTGGTTGACCAAATTGGAGCACATTTTCACTCATAACTTCCAAACCAAACATCCTTTAGCCCAAGATTTCACAGGGTAAATGAGAAAAATAGAAGCTTTCATCAGATACCAAAATGTTGACCACTTCCGGTAAAATCTGGGGTCCATGGGGACGACGCTATTAGCGATCAGACCATGGACCTTTAACACCTTCTTGAGATTGATGGACATATCGATGAAAGGATACACAGGCATAAATGCATGTGTCATCAGGTTATGCTTTGAAGCGTTGGCATCTGGCCAAAATCATTCAAGGTTCTTCTTACATTATTATCCTTCATATGTTTTGCTGCATTGTCTATTGTTCCTTCAGACTTTTCTGGGTTAAGTCTATCAATAAAAATTGTGCCGGTAATCCAAGACGCCCATCCAACAGGTCCTGCCAGACGCAACTCTCTTTTAGCCAGAGGTACACACCGTGAAGGCCACACACCTGATCCATACATACCTTTACCAAATGAGAAAGAAAAAGGTTATGATTGAGTACTGGTAGCAAATGATGAATATAAAGGGACACACTGGCATAGAAAAGTATTCAGACATAATGAAATGGACCCTTATTGAAATCACTTCCATAAATTTGAAAACAATTTTGGTGTTTACATTTTGTATAAAAGGAGTATTAAAAAACTAATATTATTTTCCTTGTAAGCTTCACTTCTCTGCCACAGACAGCCAAGGATGCTGACATTAATGCTTGTATTTTATCAAACTTGAAAAGCATACAGTCATCAGCTCACAGATCATTGCTATTGTATGTGTGCTAATCCCAGCTAATCCACCTTTCACTTGTCAGATCAATATCTTACTACAAGCCTAAATACACTGAATGCTTTTTAATTGTGTCAAAAACAAGCTATATACACTGTAAATTCTGGCAGGGATGTCAACCTTGATTTTCCATGGCTGGTATTGCCTACATGTAAGCTTTAACTCTTGCTGTTTTTACTGAATGTAATCACAGGGGTAGAATTTTGTAAAGAGCCGCGTGAGTCCAAGTGGACTCTTGCATTATATTGTTGCGCGAGTCCATGGACTCGGACAAATTTCTTGTAGTAGGCCCCTACAGTTTTGCAGGAGTCCCAAAATTTGTACTAGTAAATGGTCATTACCAATCACTGCATCGGTCACAAACTTACAATTTTGAGTGATGTGAGTTGATTATCAATGCATGTCCGATGTTTCTACGCGAGTGACTCGCGCTGTATCAATTTGTCATCGTGACCCTTTAATTACTTATTTAACAAACCAACAAATTACATTATATCTTGTTCACATTCTACATGCATTTCACTCACAAAATTCTACTCCAGTGATTAAAAGTGCTGTCATTCTTTTTCATGTATACTTGCAATGTGACAGCACTATGCAGTAGCCAGTCAGGCGAAATTTATATAATACGCAAAGGCAGCATGAGTGCATAGATTTTCTCTAACTGCGCTTTGCATGCTGCACAAAGTGCTTTTGAGTTCCTCACCTTTATTGCCCAGTTCAGTTAGCCACAGTTATCCTACATGTGTCTGTTTTTGCTTCTACAGTAGGTTGACACTTAATACCATAATCCAAGTTGAATGTTGCATAGCACTCTCCCTTTATAAACTGCAGTGTAACAATAATTTAGCAGAGACAAGCAAATTCTTGGGCAGTCAACCGATCTATAAATCCTTATTATTTGCAGTGGTTTTTCAAAGGACCTGGATTATGTGTGGTATTATCTGCCAGCCTAGATCCCAAGCCCAAAAGGGAGATATCAGAAATATACTTTGTTCCCACTCTGGGTCAGATGTGACCCAGTTGGCCACAGAGGTGTTAAAACTGATTCATTTTCTGACCGGGACTGTGTATGTTTGATGACATTCCAAAATTGATATCATGAATTAAAACAAATTTTGTGCAAGTGTCTTGACATGAAGTTGTAAATGGGTGGGGTCCAGGGGCCCCCAAAGGGCCCCTGGTGGGTTCCAGGGAAGCCCCGGCGGGGTGCAGTGGGCGGAGCCCCCAAGCTCCTGGATTTTACCAATTTTTTTTTTATTTCAGAGCACAGATTTTTCAATAAATTTGTTTGAAACTACATTAAATCATTCCTTTGCATGTCCCTACTCTCTTTTTTCTCTTCTCCCTTCCCTTTCTCTTCTTCCCTCTTTTTTTCTTCTCATTTCCCTTTTCTCTTATTCCCTCTTTTCCCTTTTTCTCTCTTCTTCCTTCCTTTTTCTCTTTTTCTCCTCTTCCTCCCCTTTTCCCTTCCCATTTTTTGCTCCCCTTCCCGATTTTTTGTGTCCCCCGACCCTCCCACTGGTTATGCTACAGGAATTGCGAACCTTTTTTAAGATTTGGAATAGCAAATCTTTTTAAAATTCAGAATAACAAACCATTTCTAATATTCGTGAACCCTATTTATGGAATAGCAAACCTTTTGAAGGATTTGGAAAAGCGAATCCTGAAAAAAAAAGCATCTTCGGAATAACCAACCTTCGCAATATCGAGAAGACTCTGGAGTTAAGATGTCCAAGAACGGGCAATTTGAAAAGGGTTAACCGAAACCATTCTCTGTACAAGTTGACCTTCAATGACCTTTGTGTGTAACCTTTAACCCTACCATGACATGCAAGTGTCTATGGTGTTCCTATGACCTGAGTTTACATGTAGTAGCAATTTTAGTTATGGTGTCCATGCACAAGCAATTTGAAAAAGGTTAACCAAAACTTTTAACACACAAATACACACACACACACACACCATGTATGGACAGAAATACAGAATTTGGATAATTTATTGCCTCCTTGCAACACAAAAACTGGCCTATAGTACATTTATGTACGTCTCACCAATTATATCCAGACTTGACTGGTGGTTGCACACAATTACACAAGGTTTGTCAAAGTTAAGGTTCTCAGCTCCTCTGACCTCAGGTTTTATTCCAAATAGTTTTGAGTTGAAGCTTACAAACCAGCATAAAATTCTGAAATGGAAATACATTAACATATTACCAATCCATCATGGTTAAAAGGAAAATGCAAATTAACCCTAACATGTCACACCCGCAACAACTAGCAATCAAGTTACTTCAGTTGCCAAATTCTGCTGGTCGGACGGCTGGAGATAGTTCACTTTTTAGCACTGCGAGTTGCTGGTGGGACGTCTTCCCGCAGGACACCCATTGCTGTGCACTGCCACTAGGCCACTTACCCCTCAGAAGATCGCCATAAAGGGACTGCTGCCGATTGGCAGTAAGACATCTTGTGTCTCACCGTGCACTACTTTCCGAGAGTACTTCCGGGTTCTTCCTGAACATCAAGTGCACGTTGAACCTCCGAATTTGGCACATGTCCAGGTCAATTTTGCGAATGTGGAAGTAAGGCAAACAAAATAGCCAAATGTTACTTTGCATTGCCACTCGGACGCTTTCCCCTCATGGCTGAAAACAAACTGCTGCAAGTTGATGGAGGGACGTTTTCCACTCAGGAGACCCATTGCTGCCTACATGTATTGCTGGTGGGACTTCAACGCGATTCTGCCATTTTTTGGTGGAGTGACAACAGCCCACGGCAACCCAAAGTACAATTGTGCCTCTTTTGCCGGTGGGACTTGTGAAGATAAGTTTCGTAGTGCCTTGCGTTGCCAGTGGGGCATGTTGTTGGGAGCAACCTGTGACATGTTAGGGTTAAACAGACTGTATAGCTACCTAGAATTGAATGTGCACTTGTTAACTGGAAAATAGGCACCTACCTGATGGCATGGTATCCCACAAAACCACAATTATAGCAAGATTAAGTTCAAAATACAGAACTGCATTTTGTAAACATTTTCAGAAAGCTTTATCTTCACTCCTAATTCAGATATTGATGGGGAAAACAGTAGTCGATGGTAGATCCTTATGATTGCGCATGTGGGACATTATTACAGCTGCTTCACATACAAATTTCCAATGAATCAAACAATGGGCTTTCGTAGTGCCTTGCACTGCCGGTGGGATGTGTTGTCGGGAGGGTTAACATGATTTTTACCAATCAAAGGCCTACAGTCACGCAAGGACCACCGATTGATGAGCTAATATATTATATTGAGGAAATGTGAATGACTGAACATCATGCCTCTCGGATCGCTTACATTCTTTTTCTTAAATCCCCCTCAATACGACTCCTTTATCTGCCCTGCTGTGGTGTGCATAATGAACCCTCCCTAATTTTTTTTAATGATTTTTACAACAATCAACTCTAATATTATATTACTAGTCTAATAAAATTGTCCTCACATTTTTCTCAACCATTATTAATTTATTAAAATGTTTAGAATATTTCCTATAAGTAGCAAAAATATCTTTTTGGCATCAATGAAAGAGATGTTTATATTCTTTGTACAATATTTAGTTCCATATTAACTATCGTAGGCTCGTAGCCATAGCAACATCAATATGTTTTTATTGCAACATTTGTAGGCCTACAAGTACAACATTTAACTTATTGATGTTTTCAGGATTTGGTTAACATATTTGCAAACATTTCCTTGATGGCTTGACCATGAAAAAACATCAAATTTAAGAGTTTTTAAGAAGTTGAGTTTTATACAAGATTTATAAAACTTTTTTGCTGATGAGAGTCAGTCGCAGTTGTATTGTTGTGTATTGCATATTGCATAGTAATTATAGTAGATTCAACCCATCGTGTCACCAGAGGAAAAGTTTTGGACAGCGTCGATTAGTTGGGATAGGGGCCAGAAAAAGAAAACATGTGGCCTGATTCACTTGTTTCATGAACGAATTAAGAATCTGGCTTTTCGTATTACCATCATTTTCAAAGACTTTGTGTTCTTTGTATCCAAAACACGGGCGCTCAAAAGTCAGAAACATCCAACTCACCTGTTACATTGAATACCACTGAAGCAAATGCGATTAGTCAGAATGTTTTGAAAGCTATAATGTTTTTGTAGCTGCAAATGCGCTTACGTTGACTTGAATGCTTTCATTAAGCATAGGATTGGTTTCTCTCTGCTATCGGACTTCATGTTGCATTAGACGTAGCGTGGAATTTTAATCTCGATTTAAATTTTCACCCACAGCACATGCCCCTCATTCAACGCCCATACCTTCGGAAAAATACTAGAGGTGACACGATGGGTTGGATCTACTATAATATACTAACAGAACAAAGGGAGCAAGAAAGGTCGTCTACTCACAGACAGCTAGCGCCTGGCAACTCCAAGGAGGACTGGCGTACCATACGAGTCCAGTGTTCTTTGTGCTTTCTCATTAGGTAAGTCCTTCAGGTGGGCTATCACAGAGGTGGAAGAAGTCCGCCAGGAAGCCGCCCTGACCACATCGTCAAGCCTGACCACTTTGTGAAAAGGCCAAGAGGCCGAAAGGGCCCTGGTTGAGGGAGCAGAAGTACTGGAACTAGGTCTAAGGGCCCTGACTTTTCAATGACTTCACTAACCATCCCGCTAGCGTACTCGTGGCTGCGGCCTTATACGGCTTCTGAGAGGTAATAAATGGTTGCTCAACGTAGATTTAGTCCTCTCAATATACCACTTCAACGCTCGCACGGGACACCATACCTTATCATCAGATGATGAAGTATTCTTAATGTAATCTAAGCGAAGTGGTTCGGCCCTGATGATGAAAACACTGCATGTTCCACCAGCACTAGAGGATGGAGTTCCGAACAACGGCGTCCAGAAGCCATGGCTATTAAAAAGGCCGTCTTCAACGTAAGGTCTAGCAATTAGGCAGAAGAAAGGCTCGAAGGGAGGATCTTTCAAAAAGTCCAGGACCACCGAAAGATCCAAGGCAGAACGATCTTTCTAGTGTGAGGCCTAGCATTCGCCGCGCCATACAGTCCAGGAGTCGTCTAATGGTGTCATTATCGTTCAGCCTAGACCCATCTTCGAATCCACGGTGTATGGCCTGAATGGCAGACTTGTACCCACGCATAGTGTCAGCCTCAAGAGGAAGGTCAAAACGACTCCTTAGGAATTCGGCTATGACCGCCACAGAGGCTCTAGTTGGACACACAGCTCTCTCCTTACACCACTCGTAATAAGGTGACAAACGGAGAGAGTACAATCTGAGCGTGGATTGTCTTCGGCCTCTGGCTGCCAGGTCTGCAGTTTCGAAAGAAAGGCCATCCGCTTGGATCTGATCGCAGATAATGGCCATGCAGTCAACCGAAGGGTTTCTACCCCGGGAAACTGGCTTTGGTTCAGAATCCTGAGGAGATCGGGAACCTGAGGAAGCAGCTGCGGGTAGCCCACCAACAGTTCCAGCAGGGACGGAAACCAAAATGCTTGGACCAGCACTGGGCTACGATGAGAAGAACAAGGCAACTTGCACTTGTCTGAGGTATTTTCTGAAGCACCTTTGGAATGAGCGGGATTGGAGGGAATGCGTAGGCCATCATTCCTTCCAGTCCAGAGCAAGGGCGTCTACAACCAAGGCGCTGGCCTCGTGAGCCTTTGAGCAAAAAAAAAAAACAAAACCGGTAGCTGGTGGTTTCGAGCGGTAGCGAAGAGATTGACGGCTTGAACATTCGAGCAACGGAGATCAAGTGCCACCTGCTTCGAAAGAGCCCATTCCAATGGAGCGGGTACTGTCTGCAGCAGATTGCCCGCAGGACGTTGGCCACGCCCGGTGTGGCAGGAGATATAGTTCTCCGGGCTCACAGTCCGGGAACAATGGTGAACAATAGGGCAATCGATTCAGTTGGCTCTTCACGCAACATTAGTTTCAAGCTGTATTCCGTTGTCGTCTATGGAGCCTGGACTATGATATCTGCTGGATTATGATTACTTTCACACCGGGATGTAATTTGGCGGTCTATGCACCAGAGTAGCATCCGACGTGTATGTAGACAAATGGTGCACGGCATGTGCCCCCGTTTGTTCATGTAGGCTACTACGGTTGGGTTAGTACATGCTTGCCTTTCACCAGACCCTCGAGGCGTTTGAGTGTGCGAAACACTGCCCAAAGCTCGAGGAGGTTTATATCCCTTAAATCCCTGAATGCCATTTTTTGTCAAAAATCACGGAGCAGACCCCTACCTTGTGTTTGCGGTGAAATTGCTCCTATATTTAACAACACAAATACCGCTACCTCCCTTTTTTGCGGTGATTTTCAGGTTGCTAGTCATTTTCCTCTAGGGATGTAAGTGATATGACAAAGGGCATCTGTAGAAGTCCATAGACCGTGAGCCCTGTTCTGACCTATGTGACCCTTCCCAGGCGGTCTTTGAGGCATCCGAGGTCAACATACACGGCCAATTTCTTCATGGTAGTTACCGCGCAGCTACCACCGAGGAGACATGAATTACCTACCCACTAGACGTACACTCGCCGGCCAGGATGCCGTGTATTTTTGCCGCATAGACGGATAGTGTACACACAGCGGCTGTCTGCACCGTCGTGGAGTAGCTACGTGGTTACACCGGCTCTCAGTGCGCGCGGTATTTCTCATGGCCAATTTTGTTTTTTTGATATTTTTGGCATATATTTGCATTTTTTATTACAAATGCGGGAATATGGGGGTTTTTGATGAGGATGCCCGATTTGAATTTCGTAACGATTTTCCTAAAAACGTTCAAAAAACGCTAAACGGAGCCCAAGTGTATAGCGCCCTCATTTCATGAAATTTTCACCCACTCAAAATGGCTACGTGGTAGCTGCGTGTCTACTCCGGTACTGTCTACTCAACATCCACCTTCTCTCCACCTAGTGGGCAACTACAGGGTAGCCATTGGGGTAGGTAAAGCAGAGTAGCTACATTACTGTATACCTAATAACTGTGTACTTTGTAAGCCCTATCTTGCAGCTACCGCCTCGCAATTAGCCCAGTGTGTACTGTGCAGTAGCTGCCACGGTAGACATGGTGTAGCTGCCGTATAGGCTACCACGTGAGTAAGAATCCGGCCGTGTAACCTGGATGTCCGGGGGAGGAAATTTGCACTCATCTTCACATTCCGACAATTCGTCCACCACAAAAACTCTGGACAAACCAAGTCTGGAACCATACCCGTAATCGGATGGTGACTGGGACGAAAATGGTACGAAAGATGAAGTTGGATAACTCTCATGTGGAGACGGCAGTAGGGGATAAGGTCGACTAGGTTGGCCATCAGGCCCAGAACATTGAGCCAGACGGCCGCAGGTGCTTGCTTGTGTGACAACAGAATCGTGACGCAGGCAATTAGATTGAATACCCACTCCGCGATCCGGGGTAGGCCTGGTTGGCCTGACCTTGGACTAAGTCTAAGCTGGCTCCCAGAAAGAGCGGAGATTGGAATGGAATTATCTTTTATTTTGACAGATTCACGATGAATCCAAGGTTCACCACCGTGTGAAGCACCAGCTAGTTGTGGGCTGTAACCAGTTATTGGGAGTACGCGACTTTCAACCATGCAGTCGTCCAGGTAGATGAACAGCCTCATCCCTTATTTGCAGAGGAGTTCTCCTACGGCTTTCGCAACCTGAGTAAAGACCCGGGGCCGTAGAAAGACACTGGAACTTGAACGACTGTTCTTGAATTTGGAACATCAGGAATTTCGGATTGGACGGATGTATCGGAATGTGAAGTTAAGTATCCTTTAAATTGATCATCGTAGCCCATTCTTGATGGGCGATCTCAGAATGGTAGCCAGTGTCTCCATCCTGAACATCTTTTGCCGGATGAACTTGTTCAAAGGTTTGAGGATGGGGATGTTCCGTTTTCTTGGGACACATGAAAACACTGGACTAAAACCCTCCTTTGGTCCGAGTGTTGATCGGCGTAATGGCTGTCTTTACCTGAAAGGGAGTTCACCTCCTCCTGCAAGGCTATACGTTGAGCCCTGTCCCCCGGCAAATGAGTTATTCGGTGCACCGAATAGGCCGGAGGGGGAGGTAAACTCCAGATGATAACCATGGGTAACGATGTCGCAAACCCACCAGTCCAAATGTGTTTGAAGGAGTGAATACGGCTTCCAACAGGAGGGATTGCATCCTGTGGGTCGGCTGCCGTAGGGTGAAGACCGGAGACCTCCAACTCCTCAAAGGCGACCTTGGATCTGCTGTCCTTTCGAGAAGGGTGTAGCAGACTGAGAAGCAGCACTTACGGCGGCTAGGGGCAGAATACGTTGCTTACGCCTCCTTCTTAGAGCACCTAGAAAAGGAGGCTAGGTCTCCTACAGTCTGCTGCTGGAAGGTACCAGACTGCTGATGTTGAGAGGCAGATCTGCCCCACTTCCTACGCCGCTTGCGCTTACAGAAAGCAGAGCCAAACAATGAGTTCTGGTTAAGCGGAACCTCTCTAAGCCTAGCCGCAAGGTCAGTGCCAAAGACATTGGAAAGATAGGCACAGACGTTCTAACGACGAAGGTCCACCGTTCTAAGGGCCAATCTGATCGAATTTGTCGAACTTGGTGGGAGGCCATCTGGGCGACGAGCTGAAGGAGGCACTGCTCATAAGAACCTTGACCCTCACCGGGCGGGAGCAGCGTGAAGACGTGATTCAGCAAGGTCACTTGAAAAGTACCTAGTCACAGCAAGGCTCTCAAGTGCTCATCTAGGCCTTTCATCTCCTCCTCCCAAAACTGGGAATAGGAAGGAGGGCTAGAAATCTCGGACCAGCCCGGGTCAGACACTTACTAATATCAGCAACCTAAGGAACTCGGAACAGACTAATAAAGTATTCCTTATGGACCCTAAAAGTCTCTGCATACCTGTCAAGCAGGCGGTAAGTCCAGTTGGAACCCAGTACTCGGTCAACCGCAACATGCACATCCTTAAGCAACTTGAAAGCGGGCCCTGAAAGGCCCGGCTGAAAGGGGGGCACGCCCAGACCTCCCAGAGGAAGTTGCGAACCTGATGCAACTTCTGACTCAATAACAGGGAGACCTAAAGCTTCAGCAGCATTCCTTAGATATGGCTCCACCTGAGCAGGTGGAAAATGAATGCCAGTGCCTTCTGAGACATACTCAGATTGCGAAGTATGAGAGGTCGCTGAGAGGTAGCGCCTGAAGGGTCATCAGAAGCAGATATATCAGAATCGGACCCAGAATCAGAAGACTCATATGACCCCCCCCCCCGAGTCAGAATAATCCCGTTCCCTATAACGCTTACCCCTTCTTGGAGCCACTCCAGAAGGCTTGGTACCCGGCAATGGAAAGGGAACTCGTAAAGCTGTGTTGGTACCGCCCAAGGTATTCGGAACACCAGAGAGCGCCATCCTACTCTGACCTTGACTACCATAGGCTGCAAGGGAGCAGGCTGAGAGTGCGTCCACCCCTGGTAACCCTAAAAGGATACATCTGGGGATTACCCATCCATGGAGGATTACCGGATTATTAGCCCAACCCTGAGCCACAGGAGGGAACTGGCCAAAAGGAGCCCCTTGAAACTGTCCAGGCAGATGGACAGACTGAGGCTGAACATGATGCTGAAATCCAACAGGGAGGCCTACAGACCTACCACCACTCAACGGCTGATTGACAGTTGAGCCACAAATCATCAAAATGGAGATAAGACCAGAAGAAAAGCCGGTCATTGAGGTGTGACTAACATCCCAATCGGATCAGTGATGAAAGGCCTCACGACCTTGGGCCAGACTCACCTGGGCCTGGCCTTGGGGAAGACCTACTTTGGCCTGGCGTAAGACACGACCCGCCTGGGTTTGGGCGCGCATGAGCACCTGCCGACCTAGAAAAGGCTGACCCTGTATTGACAAGACCAGGGGACTGATGCTGAGGCCATCACATTCAGCAAAGGACAAAGCATTCCCACCTGAGCTACTTGACAGGTGAGAGCTAGACATCTCCCAAGCTAACTGAACAGAGGGAGTTGACCCCGCCGGGATAATCCCATCACGGTCCTGAATAGTCCCAATCATACCAGACACAATAGGAGCTAATTGAGCCCCAGAGCCCACAATAGTGCTGAGCTGGGTCATGATTGGGACAGACGACGAAACCGGGAGTGGAACAACCTGATTAGACCCCATCGTCGATGTCCTTTGGGGGCCGCTACCCGCTTGAGGGCAGCCTCCTAACGTGCTTGCAACCGAGACAGCAGAACTGACTGCCGAAACGATGGAACACACCAAGAGATCCAAGTACCCCAGCGGTGGAGAACTGACCTGTACAAACTGCTGGGTTAGACAACCCGGGTGGCGACAGATCGAGTACCCATACCAATCGGATCAGTACGGTAGGACATACCGGCGCCAGGGAAACCCAGCATCGCCTCGGGGGGTTCTCAATTAGCGGTGGTTGACACACCGAGGGAAGGGCGTGAATTTCCGCCGTAACAGAAACCAGCCTCTTCGCGCCCCACGAGGCATCGGATGTCACGGGGGTACGCCGGAGACCTGGATCTCGAGCCGGTGTGAAAGCAGATATAGTCCGGTGGGAGCCATAGTCCGGGGCTCCATAGACGATAACGGAATAAAGCGTGAAACTAATGTTGCGTAAAGAGTCAACTGAATCGATTACCCTATTGTTCACCATTGTTCCCGGACTATGAGTACGCCGGACAATGGTTACTTCTACACCGGTCCTAACTCAATAGGATCAAGGCGATTACAAGATCGATCCGAACCCTTACCTTTCTTATCCTTTTTATTAGAGCAGGAACAGAAAATCATAGGGGTCTTATTTAAGGAGATCGTTTACTACCCACTACAGAAAAGGTTTCACACCTTTGGTAGTTAGTATTGATCCTCTAATTAGTGCTTGGTAGTTAGTACTCTCAAATTTTGGTATCACTTTTTCAATAGGGGCCAATTTAGGGTTACACAGGGGTCAAACTTTTAAAATGCTCCAATCAAGTTGAAATGTATGCCATATCGTCTAACTAGTCATAAGGATTCCAAAAATATTGGTTTTTGAGTTATAGGGCAAAAATGACTAAAATGGTAAAAAGGTCAATCTCATTTTGTACAGGGGTCAACATTAAAAGTTAATCTGAATATATTTTAAATACTTGCAAATTATTGCCTGACGAAAGAGGACTCTCAAGAAGAATAGTTTGATTATGTTAATGTATACTTTCCGAGATATGGCCTAATGTTAGACCCCAATGGTGCAGGTTGGATAGATTGCTATCATTGGCATTTTTTTTCTAAATATGCCTTTTGGTCATGAAATATAAACACTCTTTTATTTTTCCACGGCTCTTGCAGTTTGTATTTCTTTTTGTTATTACTCTCTCATCTTGGATACTTGTCGCATTGCTCCATCTCTCTACCTCCATGCAGTTATGCATATTTACTGTTACGGCCTACACAATGTCTTGCGTCACATTCTGCTATATTCTTCTCATACTTTGTCGTTGTTCAGAAAGCTCTCGTGTTTTTTCAGCATTTATGTTCCTCACAAAGGCACCACTGCGTTAACGTGGAGATATGGAGCAACCATTAAACACTTGTGTGATATTTTTTTTTTCTGTTAGATTTTATTTTTCTCAAAATAATATCTTTCTCACACCTTTGTGACTCCCTATGCTAATCTGTTCCGACTATGTATTCATGCTTTATTTTTATCTATGTCTCCTTTCCACCGCCATATGTTCATATGATTCCCTACTGTAATGCAATTATGTTTGTTCCACTGCCTCATATGTATTTATGTATCTCTTATTTGCTATATGTGCATGTTAGTTAATTATCTTTAACATAGCAATTCAATTAGATTTGTCTAAGAAATTAAGAGTGTACCTAATCTTCTTTTCTCCAACCTGAACCATTGATGGGCCTGTATGCACACTCCATTTGAGCGCCACTGCCGTTTTTTTTTCATAGTTTGTTTTTGTCGTTCTTCTTCATTAATCCATGGTCTTATCATCAGACCCTAATGGTGCAGGTTGGAGAGATTCAGATTTAGGTTCATTCTTTTTTCTTCACTCAGAACACGATGCGATCGTGATACAGACCAGTATGATTTATTACAATTTATTGCACGTACACAGGTCTTTATTTATTATGAACTTATTTAGTATACTCAAATTACCTTCCTCGACTCAGTGACGTCAACGCGTTCACAGCTGCTCTGCGTATATTTTTTTTTCGCCCCGCCTCTATTCACACGCGCGCATGCATTATCATCCTGGTCACCGCTTACGTTTTGACGCTGCAACTAATGAACTACATACTGACGTCACTGATGTTGACCTTACGTTGGATTACAGAGGTAACCAATCCATTTTCCAACTTGCACTGTTGATTGGTATGATTGCTCTCTTCATTAGAGTAAAATGTCGCCTCTACCCTCCAGTGAGCCTGTATTGTTGGTCTCCCTTTCATACCTATGGCCTAATCTTAGACCCCAATGGTGCAGGTTGGATAGATTGCTTTCATTGGCATTTTTTTCTCTAAATATGCCTTTTGGTCATGAAATATAAACACTCTTTTATTTTTCCACGGCTCTTGCAGTTTGTACTTCTTTTTGTTATTACTCTCTCTTTATGGATACTTGTCGCATTGCTCCATCTCTCTATCTCCATGGTGTTATGCATATTTACTGTTAAGGCCTACACAATGTCTTGCGTCACATTCTGCTATATTTTTCTCATACTTTGTCATTGTTCAGTAAGCTCTCGTATTTTTCAGCATTTTTGTTCCTCACAAAGGCACCATGCGCTAACGTGGAGATATGGAGCAACCATTAATTACTTGTGTGACATTTTTTTCTGTTTGTTTTTATTTTTTTTTTTCTCAAAATAATATCTTTTTCACACCCATGTAACTCCCTATTCTAATCTGTTCCGACTATGTATTCATG
>JAMKCH010088438.1:0-76854 GCA_023653785.1 Ophioderma brevispina
CAATTTTAGAATTAAGATGCCTGTTCGATGGACAAGCCTGTAGGACCCCTTTTTGTAGTCACAGCTGTGTGACCCCATGTCCATTGTCTGTTGAATTTTTAGAACCAATTTTTTTAAGTAGGGCGTGCAAGAGCTGTTACCCCCTCGGCAAAATCAGAAAATCTTGGCCATATAGGCCTACATAGGTCATGATGTGGTATGTTATAGTGCCCTCTATATGCCCTAATTCTCCATAGAAAGACATTGAAAAACCAGATTTTAAACAAAATCATATTTGCCCTAAGTTGTTCAAAACTGTGTCACCATTGGATATTTTTGGTTTCTTTCTGGTTTTGTCATAATAGACTTTCAAACAGCTGTGTAGCAGAAATATTAGTTCTATAAAGCCCTTGCTGGAATCAATGCCACATATAGGTCATGATTTTGATGTTATAGGGCCCTCTAGTATGCCAATTCGCCATATGAAGACATTTGAAACTATATTTTACACAAAAATCATATTTGCCCGAAAGTTGTCAAAACGTGTCGCCGTTGGATTATTTTGGTTTATTCTGGTTTTGTCATAATGAGACTGTCAAACAGCTGTGTGCAAATGAGTTCCTATAAAGCCATGCGGAATCATGCCATAAGGTCCATGATTTGTATGTATAGTGCCCTCTATTTTATCCAATTAGAATGAGAAAGACATTGAAACTAGATTTTAAACAAAAATCATATTTGCCCGCGAAGTTGTCAAAACGTGTCGCCATTGCTATTTGGTTTATTCTGGTTTTGTCATAAATTAATAATATGAGATTTTCAAACAGCTGTGTTGCAAGATCTAGTTCCTATAAAGCAAATGGGACAATATATATTCTTAACCCCTGTGACATTAAGCATTTCATTGGTTGAGCCCGGGTTTAATTCGTTTTAATGGCCCAGTAGTACGCGCTGCGTAATTGAATATTTTTAGGTGAAGCGCTCGCGGAATACCGCGTTTTGGTACTTTAGCGCGTCTGCCAATGTTGCGTATGATCGTTGCGTCAACGGGTTGTTCGACTGTTGTCACTGGATGGTGGCAGTCCTTTCCTTTGTTGTATTTTCAGCCGTAAAGCATCGCGATTTGGTTACAGATGACCTTAAATTGATAAAGCTTATTTTGGCGCGGAAGAACTCGGCCTCCAACCTCGTTCTTCCACTTTTAATGGTATCGCCTTGGGTTCAATTCGTCGTAAAGAGAGTAACCGGTTTCCCAAATCTTAAACCTTTATCTCTAACTATTGGATGGCGAAGTGTTAATAACAGAAAATATCGCCCCAGCCTAGACTCAAAATTAGCGGGCGAGTCGAAGACTACCCTGATATTTTCTGGCGAGGGCGATATTTTCTGTATCAACCGAAAAAGTCACCATATTATTTATTCATTATGCAAGAAGAAGCTGACTTTACAAAAATGGTTGAAATGGTGCAAAACTATTAATCAAAAACAGTATTTGCTTGACGAGTTGCTGACAAAAACGCCCAATATTTTGCGTTTTGTGCAGTGTTGGGCGGTTCGCCCTAAATGCACCGTGGTATAATTTCATATACTAGTTATTTAATATATGCACAGCATCATAAGAAGAAAAGGTCGAGTGCAGAAGAGATCCAAGACACAGAATAGTTGTAGCCAGCCAGTGAAACTAATGAAATCTACTTGATGCATGGTATTGCAAGGAAGAAGCACCTGCTGTGACTAACGGTGAAATACAGGTTGAGACCATACACTGCACACAGACAATGTTGCTGAGGGCAAGGTTAGTGACCAAGCTAATGCACAAGCCAACTGCAGAATAGACCTTTCCAACCAAAGTTTTACCAACATGACCCCTCGATAAGCTCCTAACGGGTCATCACATCACAAACAACTGTGACCGGGGTTCGTCGCAATAAATTTAAAAACCGGTTATGTTTTTAACTTCTCCTTTATTCACATACACCAAAAAGAACAAAAACAAACCCTATAATGTAAGAAAAGATAAAAACCACTTAAAACCTAAATACCAAAGTAGCATTACCATAATGTCACATCAAATATCATCTTAAAACAAGCAGTTGTCTTACAGTCACTCTGTAATACATATGAAATACACTGTAACACACATTGATATCCAATTGCTTTAAAATTCAAGAAATATGTTGTTCATCTAGTGACTTCTCTCTAGATTTATGAATTCATGAGATTACCAATGTTATCAGAACTCTTCCACAACCATTTCCAAAACACTTCTTGCCATGTGTTTACATCTATTTATATAAAAAAAAGAAATAAAGGAAACAAATAGACATAGTCATACCCTGGCTGTCGGGGAATAACTAAGGTGCGGCTGCTTGGCCCAGCGGCCTGTGGTACATCACTGCCCGGTGGGTGAAAACTACTATTTGAACCTCAATTTTCGAAGTCACTAGCAGGGATCAGTTACTACTATCTAAGGGGTACTATTCACTCTTTTACTTGAGCCTGTTTACAAACACGCCTGTTTGGCGCAGCACTTATGCTTGTTTCGCCTGCGGTCAATTGGCAAGCAAATTTCGACGATATGAAAACAATAATTTTCTGCAAATCTAAGTGCTGCTGCTGCTCGAGCTTGAAAAAAATCTTAAAAACGATGAACTGTCCCGTCGCCTTGTCAACCCATCTTAACAAGCTATGGATAAATAACTTAAACCCATCCGCTTGTTCATCTTACCACCGCTACCTTATTTTGTCCTAAAACCTATAAATCCAACATTCTTTGAGTTGATAACAACAAACCTTCATGCACAAAAATAAATTCCAAATTTTTCTCAAAAAGTTTTACTGTACTGAGTGCTCAATAATTTGTGGTTTTGTCTTTCTTTTTCATCAGATTGGACGCTTGAGTTTCTGGTTTGTCTAAAGAGGAATCACGTCAACACCAAAATGCACTGAGTGACGCAAGCCCCCCCCTGAACAGCACGAAAGCCAAAAACCCACAAGAGGTAAATCTTAAAAATGTTCACTAACAACTTGAATTCCACAAGTAATTTATTTCTCAAATTTCACAGAAATGTCATATGCTGAGAAATTGGTCGAAATCAGTTTTCTGTACAATTACCCTTATATGGAAGAATCATACTATGTGTGAACATTTTCTCTGAACAGAGTGGGTGTTTTTTTGCTCCTTTGTGAAAATTTCTTGTTGTGTGAAAAATTAGATGCTATGAAAATTACAATACATGCTGCGAAAAATTACAATACATTGCTATGCTGCAAAATTACAAACATGCTGTGAAAATTACAATACATGCTGTGAAATTACCTCCTGAAAATTACATGCTTTGACATATCTTGGTCTTTGAATTTTTTTGGTGATTTTTTTTTTTGCTGTAAAATTTCCCGCACTATGAAAATATCTTTTAAAGGTAACACAAAAGGCGATTACATATTGGTTCCTAAATAATAGTCCCATGTTGTGATTTAATGACAAAATTTCCTCAATAAACATGCACCTGACAGAGAGGCCAGGAATGTTCATATTTGGATATGACATCATTAGACTGATTATTGATTTGTAGCATGACTAGCATACCCATTATTGTCACTGTTGACAGGTGCAATGCTGGGTGCACCTATTCTATCCAGTTCATCAATACAATCATCAAATGATATCGCAACCTTATTCGAGTGATTATGATTGTAGAATGTTTTCATGGGGAGCACCACTCAGCAAATTTGTCTCAAAAATTTTTTGAACATTCTGTAAGAATAAGAAAGTTAGAGGAAAATCCCTCTGGAGAAAAATTCAATACAAAATTTGTAATCGTTAAAATTTAACAAAAAGTGGGAGATATAGCTAACACCGGACTTGGCTAATACCATGTTGAACCCCCCACCACCACCAACACGGTTAGCTTTAAATGTACACCACATTAACGTGCATGGTTGTAATCTAATACAAGATTATTAGTCGCAATCCTTTAATCCCCACCCGTCTAATTATCCTGACATTCATTCCAGTCCGCTTATCCCCGTGAACTGTTATTTACAACTTTTCTTGTAAAATGTGATATGATTACATTGTGTACCTTTTTGCCAGCAGGTTCAATGTCACAGCAAAGACCTGAAAGCTCACAAGGGCAAAGAAGGAGAGAAGAAACTCGCAAGAAGCACACGAAGGCAAAGCGAGGGCGCACACGCTCAGAATCCAGCGACGACATTCCAGTGGCACAAAAGTGGTATGTCGGAGAAGAAATGCCATAGGTGAGCCAAGTCTGATGGTCTGTCTGTATGTTAAACTTTGTGGGTGAAGGGTATTTAAGTTTCAAGAGGTCCATTGCCTAGGTAGGTAGGGTAAACTCAAGTTTCCTTCTGATTTGTCCCGGAACGGGGGGTGGTAGGATTCACATCACATCCAGCATATACTGCTATGAGGATTAGTAATTCATTACACGTGAGCGATTTCCTTTCACCAATGTTGACTGAATATATGCATTTCCCTTATGAGAAGTGGAATGCACCAACAACCTTTTTAGCACCCCTAAAAAAGAAAAATGGTCTCAACCAGAGACCCCAGGTCCCACCCTGTCGGCCATTACTCTTCTTCAATTCCGTTTGGAGCCTTACCAAAAGGACGCGTGTTACCGCAGCTCCGTCTAGAGCCAAAAATGAAACTGAGATTTTTGTATATGGAATCGTTGTCGTCTCATACGGAATACTCCTACTACTATAGCATAACATCTGGATATTACTGGATTATATACTGGATTTAGAACGCTTATTTGCGCGGAATAAAACAGCGACTTTTACGGCCGTCGGAGAGACTTTTATTGTGTATCCTTTTTGTGCCGCCGATGAGTCATTGTGTGATTGTGTAGCGGGAAAAAAGTAACAAAGGCAGCCATTGCCGCACGTATGGTGGTTTTGTTTTGGATGCTTTGTTTTTGTTGAGCTGGTTTCTTGTTATGGTATTGCCATACTATACAATAAAACAGTTCTTTTGGGGGAGTGTGTCTATTATTTTATTCGTATGCTGTTGTATTTAATAAAATATGTGGAAAACCGACTTTGGAAAATTCTGTACCGGGTGGAAGTTGTTACCGCCGACGGTTATCTTTGTCTCCGAGTTGGCAGGCCGGGTCTTACCGCGGCCCGCCTTTTGTTCATCGCTCGTTGTCGTTTTCGGCACGCGGTGCCCATCTGGCTCGGCTTCACCACACTTTTTCAGCGTCTTTGGCTTGCCGCCCCGCGACCCCCTCTTTTCAATGCGTTCATTACGGGTCTTGCTTCCGCTGTCGCTCCGTTTGGTGCTGGTCTTTTGCGGTGGCCTTTCGGTATCAGATGGTTTCGCCATGAACACAGTGTTTCACCTGTTTATGTTTAGCTAAGGGAAAGGGGGGGGTGTTAGGGGCTCCGGTACGAGGTGGGGTTCTTACAAGGCGGCCCCGCTGCTTGGGAGCACCTAAAGATTGTTGTAGGCTCTGCTACTTTTTTCTTTTGGCGGGTTTTGTTTAGTAGGGCGTTTTCGCCATAGGGCGTTCAGCCCGTCTACTCGCTGCAGGACGCTGGTCGCATGGTTAGCAATAGGGGCTTCTTCCGGGGCAGGCTACGCGGTAGCATCTGCCTTTTTCCCTTGAGGGATTTTGGCGGCTGCAGACAATTCCGGTACGGAAGCCCGGTTGCACTTCATAGAGTGCGATGATAGTGGCCGGCTACCCCTGGGGGCCAGCCCCTGGCATAAGGAACGCCGGCGGAGCTTGGCATCGCTGATTTAGCTAGTGCCTTTATTGGTGCAGGTAGCGTGGTTGATATGCTCTCTACTGTGGGATTGAGCGTCTGCAGTTCCGTCCGGTGGCCGGGTGTGTTGGGCCATGGGGACGCCCGGGTTTTCTCGGGCCGATTCATCGCTAGTACCGACACCCGGCGTCGTGGTTAGGAGTCTCGGACTCGGCGACCGCGCTGCCGTGGTACCGGTCTCGGGGCTGGATTCGTCCAGCCCTGACGGTGGTTTCCTCGGTGCCCCGTTACGGGGCGCAGAGGGGTGTATTTATGCTCAATGATCCCGCATGGCTAGCTGCTAGCCCCGCGGGGTTCATTAAGGCACACCATGCATGGCTAGCCATGCTAGCCCGCGGGGTACTCTGGCTCGTGATTGCATTCTTCCCAGGCCTTCCCGGGATAGGTTGGGCGCAGCAGCGCATGCCAGGTGGTCACACGCTCACGCGGGGTTACATGTGCGGTTACTGTTCGGTTTCGTCCAGCGCTAGGTTCCAGATCCTGGTTCCGCCGTTACGGTACACCCCGTGGTGTTTCCGTTCTCGGCGGGCCATCGTGGGGCAGCTCCGGGGATTGCCTTCGCGGGGGGGACTCGGCGCAGGCTGCAGCATGCCCTCTCAGGGCGCGCGGCTAGTGCCCGTGCGTAGCCCTTGTCGCTATAAGTCTCTCGAGGGCTGCTATAGTAGTGGTTCAGGACTTCTAGGGGATGTTCTCCCCGCCTTCGGGCGCGGAGCTACTCCTCCCTTTTGATAGCGTCTCACCTCTCGGAGGTGATCGGCTGGGGTTGACTGTTTACACTCATCTCTTTGCCGAGCCCCTCCCTCTCCCACAGGGGTGCGCTGCATGGTGACCGGTTATCCGCCGTCGTTGTGGCGTTGATTCAGATTAACCACAGCGACTGTCCTCTTACGGGGGCTGTTTGTCGGGTGTTGTTTGTCCGCCTTCCATGGTGTTGACTTTCAACTCACGGCGACGAGAACCTGTCTCCCTTGCGGGATGTCGCGCCGCTGGTCTCGGGCATCCCCTAGGGGATGCTGTAGGTCTTGGCGGTTTTCTCGGGTCTACCCAAGCTGCTCTTTGCCAGGGCTCCTTTACGGGCGGCCTAGCCTGAGTGGCTTCAACCCTGGCTGGCATGTTGCCTGGCCTTGGGATGGGAGCCCTCTCAGCCTGGTGTCCTGGGGTTACCGGTATATTCTCCGACGGTTGCTCTAGCTTCTGAATGCAGGGTCCCCCACTGGGGTGCTCCTTGCCCTGCCTGGGGTGCCTAGCCAGCCTCGGCTTGGCATGGGGCGGCATCATGCCGTTGCTATCGCTTGCAGCATTAGTCGGGGTCCAGACTTAGCCTTATGCACTGCTGCCCCCGGTCCCGCTGGGGTGCTTCGCTGCTCGGCTCCATTTGGGGCTTGGATAGCCTCGGGCCTGTCTGCTACCCTCCCATGGGCTTTTCAGCTCTGGGATCAGCTGGGCTAGCGCCGCTTCCGAGTAGGGCCTAGTGACAGTTGCAGTTTTTTTTTTTTCTTTTTGGGCGGTGTCTCTGTTCCCCCGTGGGGTCTAGACCATGTTGCAGCTGGGCTTGATGTTGGTCTTTGGGTCTTTAGCCCCCGACTTCCTTGGGACGTCGTGGCCTTTAGCCTTGTCGGTCCTTTGACTTGCGCCTTGGCCTAGGCCCTGGGGGCTTTATCGCCTAGCCTTTGCTACTCGACTTAGACCCTTAATCTCCTGGGGGGTTAGCTGGCCCTGGTTCTTTCCTCGCAGCTTGGCTGGAACCTTGTCGGGCCTAGCCTGGCCTAGGGCAGATGCCCTGCTGCTGGTGTATTCCTTGGCCCCCCTTCTGTGCCTATGCCGTCTGGCGTGGCCCCTCCAGGGTCTTCACTGGGCCGGCCGGACTAGGCCTGCGGGGGGTAGGGGGCTTTATGTCCTCTCCCTGGCCTTACCACCCCGTACTGGGAACGATCATAGCGCCTTGGCTGTTTCTCCTTTGCCCTCCGTCCTCAATCTTGTGGTTGGACGCGCGAGGAACTCGGCCTAATGCTGGTGGTGTGTCCCTCGGGGGACTAGCTTGCTCTTGCCGGTCTCGGGCTTGGTCAGTCAGTCTGCTGCTGATGCTCGGGTTCCCTTCACTGGGGCTTGGACCCCTCGGTGGATGCCCTCGCCCCCTATGGGCTCTGTTTGTCCTGAGCGCTGATGGTTTGGCTCTTGTTGTCTAACCTAACTGTGCTCCAGGGCTTACTCTAGCCCATGGGGCTAGCCCGTGAGGTCTTTCGACTTTTGCCGGGACCACTGCCCACTGTTGGGGTCGGGTTTGTCTTGACCGGGTCCCTTCTCACGTTTTGTTAGGCGAGTTAGGGGCTGGCTTGACAGTTCTCGCAATTCCTTTGGCTTCCCGGCTGATGACTGGGCCGATGTCTCCCTAGGGGGACTTGGACACAGGGGTTGGGTCGGCTCGATCGGTGCCCCTATTTGGCGGCTCGTTGACGGGCTTAGAGTAGGGCCCTTGTTCCGGCCTAGCGTTGGGGCTCGTCGGGGCCCCTAGGTGGGGTCGTCCGGGCCTAGCGTTGGGGCTCGTCCGGGAATAGAGTTGGGGCTCGTCCGCACTAACACAGGGTGTGCTCCCGATTCGTCGGGCTCTGTCTTAGGGGGTTCCCCCTTCCCCTCCAGCGGTTTTCCGGTCCCGTGTTCGATCTCTTCACTTGCAGGTTTTCTGCCACGGACCTTCTGTCTTAATGTGGCTTGCTACGTGGGAAAATAACGCGACGGGGTATTCACTGGTTAGTGGTCTCAGAACTCGCCTTCAAAGTGGCTTTCTCAGTTGTTATTGGCAGTTGACTTGGTCTTGTATTCCCGCCGTGCCTTGCGGACCGGATCTTGTGCTTTACCCCTTAGTACCCTCGGGGTCCTGGGGGCACGTTCGGTTGCTCGGCTCCTTGTCTTTACGACCTGGGAGCCCTTGGACATGGTGGTCTGCCCACTTCCTGTCTATCCTAGTCGGTCAAAGTGACCTGAACCTTTAAAGTTCAGTTGGGAGCTTTCTCGCGCCCGGGTTGGAATGTCTCTGGGGCGCATACAACCCCCGCTTGTGGAGTCATTCTTCCTATGTCTGACGTCTCGAGTTGGTTGCGAGTTGGTTACTCCCTTTTCTCGAGGCTTTGGTGAACCTTAATCGGTATCTCGCCGTTCGGGTCGCACCTCTACGGTGGCTCTCTCCTTTCTTCTCCTAGGGGAGATTATTGTGTCGTAAAAAGCCGCTATGCTTGCCAGCGGACCGTCTTCTCGGTCCATCCTTCTGCCCGTAGCCCGGAAGGTTCGGCTACGCGGCTACTTGTTTGCCCCTCGATACCGATTTGTCGTTCGACCCAGAAGTTCCTCATGTTAGGATCATTCGGTCCTTCTACGACTTTGTCAGTGATCTCTGATTGAGTAGCCACTCTGGTTAGTCTCGCTCGGGGCGTCCCCGAGCAGTAGTGAGCTCTCGGCTAGGATATCGCCTTCGGGGCTCGGACTCGTGTTGTTCTGCAGAGCTAACCTCTTGGTTTTCCCCTCTAGTAGACTTCTCGGTGGTTACCCACTTGTCTACCTTTCGGGCCTGGATTGACTCTGGCCCGATCTGGGGAAGTGCTAGTTTATCATTAATCTAGCTTTGAATGCTCTTCGGTAGCCCGGCTCTGGTGCCGCAGCTCCCGATTTTGCGGAGTTCTGCCTCGTTCTTTCCTCGGGGGGTTCGTCTAACCACGATCGAGGGCCTAATCGTTCCCTCAATCTCCTGGCTGTGGACAGTCTGAGTGGGACTTTTTCGGCTTATTTTGGAGGCTTTGTGGCCCGTCTCCGATATCCGTTGTCTGGATTTTCTGGTCGAATGTTCAGACTACCACCGCCTAGGTTGTTTGGTTCGTTCTTCGGTGACGTTGGTTTGTTCCATTGAACTCCTGCAAGGGGTCCGTTTCTGACCCGGAAAGCAGTTCCTCTTGGGGTCTGGGTTCTACAGCGCGTTTGGCGAATCCCCCAATCGTTGGGTGCTCTAGCCCTCGCCTTTACTTTAGGGTCACTTTACCGGCTGGATTAGCTCGGGAGATTCTTCTCCTTTGTAGCTGCTTCCTCCGGGTTGGGGGCGGCCTTATCTCTCAGCCTCACACATGGCTGGGGCCTTTAGCCTTCATTCAGTCTCTCAGCCTTTATCTCCCCCGGGCCTCCTCTCCGTGGGGGTTTTCTTGGTGTTCTGACGGACCCCCTTCAGGGGCCGGCTCCTCCGTTTTTTGGGGTTAGGTTCTTTGCCCCGCGTATTTACGCGGGTCCGCCTTGCGCTTCTCTGGTTCCCTACCGGATCCTCAGTTGTTCGCAAGGCTGTGAGGGTTGTTTTCCGCCTGGCGCGGGCTTGCTTCGGGCCTTGGTCCAGGGCCTAAGTCGCACTTCCAGGCTATGTCGGAGTTCTTCCTCTCGGCTATTCCTTAGGCTTGGGATTTTCTCTGCGGGATTCGAGGCTCTGGCTCTCTCCAAAAAACTTTGGCCAGGTCTTTTAATCAAATTACAAAGTATAAGGTGCTTTTACTCACCCCTGGTGTACTCCATTGTCTAGGGTGAGTATTGGCTTTCTGACTTTTAGGAATCTAGTTACATGTGTTTTCGGCTATGGAGTTTTTGGTCTACTTTGACTGCATCTATGGCTGCTATCTTGAAATTCAATGTTCCACCTCCGGATGAGTGTGCAGTCTGGGTTGATTGGAACTTATCAAAAAAATCAGGGTAAGCTATATTTCCGTCAACATTGAGTTTTATATAAAGGAATCAGCTCAGTGTAATGTTTAGTTAAAAAAAATTATGTTTTATAAATCTATAACTGAGGCCTGATTTCCCTTTCCAATGTTGACTTCCCGCTTCCAGGCCCGCCCCACACATGATATGTGCACGCGTCCGTGTGGGCTCTGAGCCAAAACGGAATTGGGAAAGAGTAATGGCCGACAGGTTGTGACAGGGGGCACTGGTTTAGACCATTTTCTCTTTTTTAGGGGTTGGCTAAAATTAGGTATTTGGGGCATTCCACTTCTCAGAAGGGAAATGCATTATATTTCAGTCCACATTGGAAAGGAAATCAGGCCTCAGTAATAGATTTATAAAACATAATGGTGTTTTTAATAATTGACGGATATGCCATCAGGACATCAATGTGCTGGATTGGCGCCATTGGCTTCCAGAGCGACGTCCTTTTAGGTAGATCTTTGTGTCTACCAGCGCGTATCAAGCTAACCCTTATCGGATGTGCCTTGGAAACCTAAGGGGGGGGGGGGACGGTTCATGTAGCAACAACCTGGACCTGTGGACAGGATAGTTGGAGTAATAATTTCTTGGCCAAGGACTAGGTACGCCCGCTTCCCAGCCAAAACGGCGCATCACTGGATTTGCACATAGATGCAGTTCACGCAAACAGGCAAGCGAGCATCCGCCTAGGCCAAGAAATTATTACTCAACTATGTCTGAGTACCAGGGATACCAGTAGCTGGCCATCAAAGGAAGCTGACCTGATCATATCAGGCATAACCTTTCACTTCTGTTTTAATTCTTCCGTAGGGTGCTGTACTATCAGATCACGATGATGACGACAGAGAGATGCTGGAAGACCCACACAGCGCATTGGACATAGACTTAGATAGGTAAGACACTTTCACTTCGCTATTTAAATAACCAGTGCACAGTGCTAGGCATCATCACAGGTTTGTGTGTAGCTTGACAAAACATTTTTGAAAAAAGAATAAGCATGTAGGTTTAGTGAAAATGAATTTTTGTTTTGCCTGAATGATTGTTCTTGGAGGCACTAACCAGTCTGCAAGTCTGTCTGTACAAATGTCTGTGTGGGGTTAAATTTGCTCTCATCAGTAAAGTTTGGAGCGGATTGACATTGAGTTTGGGTATGAGAACTCTTTTTAGTAAAGATAGTGTGAACAAGGCAATGCATGTCAAAGGTCAAATTAGGTTTAAAGTATTAATGTATTTTGGAGTGGTTTTGATTAAGTTTTAAAATTGGTCCTCATTTAAAAAAATATGTAACAGGTTGAATACCATTGGGGGAAAAGATTGTGTGGATTGCATGGCTGGTCAAAGGTTAAATGTCATAGGTCAAATATGATTACATCATTGCCAGCTGTTCTTGAGATTAGCAAAACTACTATTGCATAGAGAATGCAAGACAGACAACACTTTAGGTTCACACCTTGTATGTTGCACCATGTTACACATTGACCAACAAGAACTGCCACCTACAATAAAATCTGTCTGATTGGCTCATTATAGTGCACCCCATGATATAGCCCTCTGAAGGACCAATCAAAAAAGAGCTTGATCTCTGTGTAAACCATGCCATCATTCTTAAAGTATCTCTGATTTGCTCATTACATGATATAACTTTACAAGCAACCAATCAAAATAGTGCTTAGATTTGATAAAAAGGCAGGTAGTGTTCAGGTTATTGATTAGTTCTTCCATATTGTTTGCTGATAATGAAGTACTGAAATTTAACCCAATGTATTGACAAGTTAACCGAGTTGTGAAGCCGAAGATTAGATGTCTTATATCAATTTTCCTGTTGCTACCATTAGGCCGCTTGACGACAGGGACAGATTACCGGTATTATCTCACCGTATTGTATTAGCCAATGAAGAAGCAGGTACTCCGCCGGCAGAAGGCAAGGAAGAAGAAAAATTGAAAAAGAAACAACACAAGAAAGACAAAGGGAAAAACCAAAAAGGATAAGAAAGAGAAAAAAGTAAGCTGTCATTTTGTATACAATCATTCAAATAGATTCCTTTGTAAATTAATACTGTCTGATGTTATCGGGAATATAGATAAATATTCCTTCTCCCAATGGTTGTGAGAGAACCAATTTAGAATTAAGATGCCTGTTCAATGGACAAGCCTGTAGGACCCTTTTGTAGTCACAGCTGTTTGACCCCATGCAAATTGTCTGTTGAATTTTTAGAACCATTTTAAGCAGTGGCGACACAATTTTGATCTGATATAAGTAGGGACGTGCAAGAGCTGTTACCTCGGCAAAAATCAGAAAAATCTTGCCATATAGGCCTACAGAGGTCATGATTTGTATGTTATAGTGCCCTCTATATGCTAATTCTCCATAGAAAGACATTTAAAACCAGATTTTAAACAAAAATCATATTTGCCCTTAAGTTGTCAAAACTGTGTCACCATTGATATTTTTGGTTTTATTCTGGTTTTGTCATAATGAAACTTTCAAACAGCTGTGTAGCAAAATCTAGTTCCTATAAAGCCATTGCGGGAATCATGCCATATAGGTCATGATTTGTATGTTATAGTGCCCTCTATATGCCAATTCGCCATAGAAAGACATTTGAAACTAGATTTTAAACAAAAATCATATTTGCCCGCAAGTTGTCAAAACTGTGTCGCCATTGATATTTTTGGTTTTATTCTGGTTTTGTATAAAAATAAATGAGACTTTGAAACCGCAGTGTTGCAAGATCTAGTTCCTATAAGCACTGGGGACACTAATTTATATATTCTTAAAAACACATGTGAAAAGTAAGCAATTTAATTGGTTGATGCCAGGGTTTAATTCGTTTAATTGAGCCCCAGGTAGTACGCGCTGTGATGGAAGTTATTTTTAGGTTGAATCGCTCGCGTAATTACGCGTTTGAATTTGCGCGCGGGCCTGCAATACGTTCGTCTAGTGCGTGTGATCGCTTGCGTTCACCCGGGTTGTTCGATTGTTTTGTCACTGGGTGGTGCAGTCCTTTCTTGTTGTATTTAAGCCGTAAAGCATCGCGAAATTTGGGTAAGATGACATTAAATGATAAAGATATTTTGGCGCGGGGAAGAAATCGGCCTCCGGCCTCGTTCTTCCACTCTTAAAATAATGGTATCGCTTGGGTTCAATTCGTCGAAAGAGAGTACCGGTTCCCACAAATTATAACTTTAGTCTATAAATACTTGGATGGCTAAGGAGTAATAACAGAAAATATCGCCCAAGCCTACATCAAATTCCGGCGAGTCGAAGACAGCCTGATATTTCTTGGCGAGGGGGAATTCTATTTTTTGTTATCAACCGAAAAAAAGTCATCCAATATTATATTATTATTATTTGCAAGAAGAAGCTGAATTGACAAAAATAGTTTTAAAATGGCTGCAAAAACTAATAATAAAAACAGAGTTTTGCTTGACGAGTTGCATGGACAAAATGCCAATATTTTTGCGTATTGTGCAGTGGTGGGCGGTTCGCCCTAAATGCAACTTGTTATAATTTCAATAATGTTATTTATAATATGTTCAAGCATCCATGAGAAGAAACGGTCCCAGTGACAGAAGAGATCAAAGGGAACAGATAGTAGTGTAGCCAGGGAAATAATGAATCGACTTGATGCATGGTATTGCAGAGGAAGAAGCACCTGCTGGCTAAGGTGAAAATACAGGTTGAGACCAAGACACTGCAAAAAGAACAAGTGATGAGGGCAGGTTAGTGACCAAGCTAATGCACAAGCCAACTGCAGAATAGACATTTCAAATCAAAGTTTACCGTTTGTTGTCGGCAGTCCAAAATCACAGTGGAGATCCCGTCTTAACCAGTGATAGTTTCATCATCCAGGTTGATCAGGCCTGGAATTCTCTTGGGGACTTGTAGACCTCACAGTCATCTATGAATGATGTGGCTAATGGTTTGTAACTCTCCACAATCGCAGTTGGTGAAGGTTATACTCCGATCTTGTGAAGGAAAGTTTACCAACATGACCCCGATAAGCATCCTAAGGGTCATCACACAGCAACTGTTGGCGCAGCACTTATGCTTGTTTCGCTTGAGCGTCAATTGCAAGTGCTGCTGCTGCTCGAGCTTGAAAAAAATCTTAAAAACTGCCGTCGCCGCTCCCTCTTCGTCTCGTCTGCCCCCCACCTTCCTTCCCTTACTCTTACCTTTTCCTCTTTCTTGTCACCCATCTTACCAAAAGCATTGAAAAACCTTGAAACATCCAGATGTCATCTTACCACAAGCTACCTTATTTTGTCTAAACCTATAAATCAACTTCTTGTGAGTTGATAACACAAAACCTTCAACGCACAAAAAATAAAATTCCAAATTTTTCTCAAAAAGTTTACTGTACTGAGTGCTCAATAATTTGTGGTTTTTGTCTTTCTTTTCATCAGATGGACGACTTGAGTTTCTGGTTGTCTAAAGAGGAATCATCGTCAACACCAAATGCACCTGATGACGCAACTGAACAGCAAGAAGCAAACCCACAAGAGGTAAATCTTAAAAATGTTCACTAACAACTTGAATTCACAAGCAATTTATTTCACAAATTTCACAGGAATTCAATATGCTGAGAAATGGTGCGAGTCAGTTTGTACAATTACCCTATATGGAAGAATCATACTATGTGTGAACATTTCTTGAACAGAGTGTGGGTTTTGCCCTTGTGCAAGATTCTTGTTGTGAAAAATTAGATGCTATGAAAATTACAATACATGCTGTGAAAATTACAATACATGCTGTGAAAATTACATTCCTTAAATTACAAATTCTTTGAACAGGCTCTTGCTTTGGGCCTTGAATTTTTTTGGTGATTTTTTTTTTGCTGTGAAAAATGTACCGCTATGAAAATATCTTTTAAAGGTAACACAAAAGGCGATTACATATTGGTCCTAAATAATAGTCCTCCATTTTTGTGGATTTATGACAAATTCATCCCTCAATAAAACATGCACCTGAGACAGAGGAGGCCGAATGGTTCATTATTTGGATATGACGACATTAGACTGATTATTGATTATGTACATGAATAGGCATACCCAGTATTGTCACTGTTGACAGGTGCAATGCTGGGTGCACCTATTCCCTATCATCATACCAAATCAATGATATCGCAACATTATTAGAGTGATTCTTGATTGTATCCTTGAGTACATGAGTTCGTTTACCCCGTATGCTGCTCGTTTGACTGGTGTGATGCTACTTACACCTATCATATCAAAAATGAAATAATCCAATGAATCTCACACAGCATATTAAATATTATTGATTGTAATCTGGAGTAATTGAATAGGCTTACCCATTATTGATTGTCACTGTTGACTGTTGTGAGCTGGATACAACCATTCATACATCAATAAAATAAAATCAAATATCACAGCTTATAAGGATTTATTGATTTTGTATCATTGAGTAACATGATAGAGGTTTAACCCAGTATTGTCATTGTTGACTGTGGTGATGCTGTATTCTCCTAGTCATATCATTTACAAAACCCTGGCTATATTGCATGATTTTTTCAGATCTTGTTCGGAATTACAAATTATCCACAACTAACTTATTCTGGGTTTGCCCTAAAATTTTTGCAAAGTGTTCAGAATGTAGCCTAATCATCGATAAGTTTGATAATTCTGCAATATATTTGTGAACTCTAAACAAGCATGCTTGATTTGTTTTGCGAACACAGAAAACTAACAAGCCAAAAATCAAAGAGAAAAGAAGGAAAAGGAGGACCAAGAAAAGAAGAGGTCTCATCATAAGCAGAAGGTGAGGATGAAAATGTGGAGAAGTTGACAAGACAGAGGCGTCAACACAGGAAGCCGATATACCAGTAAGTAAATTGGTCAAGATGTTGGAAATAGCATCAGTAGATGGATTCTTGGCTTCATGCGTTTGTCTTACATTGTACGCAATCATCACATATTTGAACCCTAAACATATTGCCCATACATGCACACCTTTTCATCCATGGCATTGCATGTAATGGTCCCATCAAGAGTGGGTTCCAGGTCATCTAGAGGGTCATGAAATGTTTTGTGGCCCCCAAATGGCAGAATTATCAAATCACTTAGTGTTATCTACATGTCGATTACTTTTCATGACACTTGATACATGACCCTTGGGTAGTGGTCCACGTGTTGATGACCTGTGTGACTTTGTGACCTCAGTGACCTTGGTGACCTCATGTGATCTTTGTCCCCGTTCACAAACCACGGTGGCAGATGACACATGCGTTCGGCGAACACAGTCATTTTTCATTTGTTTGTATTGCTGTTTCAATTGTAACAGCTATGAGAATAGGCATTGAAAAATGCAAATCATTACACTGAGCTGATTGCCTTTACACCAATGTTGACTGAACATATGCATTTCCCTTCTTGAGGAGTGGAATGCCCCAAAATACCTATACCACCCAACACCCCATAAGCAAAATATCAGGGGGCCACTGCATCCTTTTGCTATTACTTCAGAAGTTTGCCAAGTTTGGGTTTTTTCACTTTCATGTTTCAAACCCCACAAGGATAACCTTCCAACTTTGTTTGTTGTACTTCTCAGTCTTTTTTTCAACTGGTGAGGGCGCTTTTTTTTTCAAATGGCCGCCAACTAATTTTTCAAAGATCTTTCTGAGGACATGCCCATATCATGTTATAATGATTTTTTGTTGGTGCTAAAATTGGTCTTTTGTTATTAATAAATGCTTAGTGCATAAAAATATTAACAATAATACTTTATGGGGTTTAAGGGCCATTTAATGGGTTTTAAGGGGGTCATAAACTCTTAAATACATTGATTTGTGAGCCTTAAAAGAAGCCTTAAAACTGTCCCAAACGAAGGGTAGTTTTCTTTTCACATCTTCCCTTCCTAACAGCGAATAAGTCCGGGGGGCGAATGGCGCCCGACGTAACCCCAGGGCCTCTTAACCGTTCCATTCGATTTATTCGACCCATACCTTTCCCCACATGACACCATAGGCGGTCATCATCCCTATCTACGCCAGGGTGGTGGAGCGCAACACCGTACTGTTCATCAGAACGCATACCTACACGTGACCACCCATCCTCAGATCAAATGGCTCGGTTTTTTTACTATCAACACGAGTCTTCCAGCGTTCTCTCTGCGCTTTAGGCTATACACGACCCCAGGGATCTTCAAAGGATAGTCAATGTGATTGCCGAAGCTCTGCGGTGACAAGAATGGCATCTACATTTACCTGAACGACTGGCTGATCACTGCCCAATCCGGATCCCAAGGCCTTCGCTTTCAAATCTGGAAGACCTGCATCCTTGCATCTCCTTGTCAGCCCCCATGGACTAATCATCAATTGGGAGGAGTCAGCCATCCAAACATCCTGACCATTGCATTTCCTGGGCTTGGTCATAGACTTCGGCAGAAAGGAAGGTTTCCCGACAGCAGAGAGAATAACAGTCCATCTTCCTGTGCACACGGAACCACCTTGCCAGACAGACGGCTCCAGCCAAAACTATTGTAACGCTTCTTTGCCCTTATAGACAGCATCACAGAAGTCCTTCCCAAATGCCACTACATACGAGGTAAACAACTTCACGTTTCTCCACGTTCACAGTCCCTCAAATAGACTGGATTGTCGAATGGGATAGCTCTCTAAAGGTCACCACAAACCCTCATATGGTTAATGGCAGCCTCACAACATTCACCCTGTGTGCTGTCCCCCTTCCGCTTCCACGCTCACCATAGACACGTCCAAAACGGGCTGGGGAGCCCACTGGGAAGGGCTGGCGATTGGCAGTGTCTTGGTCTCCAGTCATTGCGAAGCATCACATGCAACCTTCTGGAGCTGTGGGGGGTGCCGCCTGGCAATACGGCGCCTACTTCCCAAGTTCAAGGACCAGACCGATCACCTTGCCGCAACACCCCACAGTAAGTGACTTATATCAACAGGCAGAGGGGGGTACCCGCAGCCTGACTATGTCAACAGACATCAATAACTGCTGTATGGTGTCAGCGCCACATGATCGAGCTCCAGGCAGTCCACCTCCTATCTCCTCCCGGGAGCAGGCAATATTCTAGCGGGTAGCCTATCGATAAGAGGTACACCATCCATGCCCCGACATAGGTCAGGGGCTTTGTCATTGGTACAACGGTGTCCTTTAAACAGACCTCCCAGCGGCCTTTAATCAACCTTTTAGCGGCCGGGACCACCCGCTTCCCGACATACTTTCCTTGGGAGCTGACGCATTATTATCAGCTGGGACAAGATCTCGGCATATGCGTTCCCTGTCCCCCGAATACGATGATACCAGGGTGCTAGAGAAGCTCCGGGATCCAACGTGTGCAATATGCTTTCTACTAGCACACAGATATAGTCCCAACAGTCTCCCCCTCCTCACGGTGTCAGAACGGTTTACCTCCCAGGCAAGGGCCTCCAGTCAAACTGTGGTTCGGCTCCTTGGCCCCCTTATCGCCTGAGCATCAAGCAGCGTCCACCCCAATCCTCTACTTACGTAATGAGATACATACAGCTTCACATTCTATCCAAGTGCAGCCCCCTAAAGAGACCGATGGTCCGGAGGGTATAATAGACGGTTCCAAAGGTCCACTACGCCAGCAGTGGGATCCAGGTCTCGACAACCTTCATTCTGGGCTGTCCCGCTCCCACGCTCACCAAGACACATCCAAGACGGGCTGGGAGCCCTGGGAAGGTGCTGGCGAGTTTGCAATTGTCTGGAATCCAGCCTTGTAGCGCACATCAACCTTCTGCGCTGTGTGTGGTCCGGCTGGCATTGACGCGCCTACTGTCCAAGGTCAAGGACCATAACGACCACCCACGCTGCAACAACCTCACGTTAGTGACTTATATAAACAAGCAGGTTGTCCGTTCCCGAAACTGCTCATGTCGTAAATCTACGTGCATATATGTCCTCCTGAGTGACCAATTTTCCAAAGTGGATGTGTATGAAAAGGGTTCTGTTATGTAGGACAATACGCATAAGTTAGTGGCAAGTAGGGTTTACTCAGGAGTTTTGGGAAGCCCACAGCCCGATTCTCATGTCAACAGACAATACGCTGCTGATATGGGTCCAGCCCACCAGTGATTCACTCGGGTAGTCCGCCTCTCCCTGGAGCCGTACATTCTAGCGGGTATCCTGTCAAGAAGGGGAACAAACATCCATGCCCCGACCAATGTCAGGGGCTTGTTGGTGAATGGCACCTCAACCAACATGCAAAGTGGTCTTCAACAGACTCGATTGTCCTGCGCTCTCAATCACCTTTTTGGCTGCCGCTGGGAACGACCAGCTCCGGACATACTGTTCCTAGGGAGTGCCATTTGCGTTTGCCATGGGGTCGCAATGATGATCATCTGGAAAAGGATCTTGTCATATGAGATTGCCCCCCCCCCGATAGCAATGATCCCCCGGGTGCTGGGGAAAGCTCTCAAGATCAGCGGTTGCAACATGCTTCTAATTGCCCACACTTGCTCAGACAGATGTGGTTTCCGAAAGTCCTTCCTCTCCTCCTCTCATCACGTTTCCTCTAGCAACAATTTAGACCCTCACCTGACTGTATGACGACTTTTTTCAGATCCTACACGGCAGCAGGTCTTTCTGAAGAGGCTGCTTCCCTGGCGGCAGTAAGGCAAGGCAACCTTCAACGAGAAAGACTTACAATGTCCCCACAAGGTATAAAAAGGCATGCTGTCCAAGACACAAAGTCCATCCTTATAATAAGGCCTCTTTGGAAATGTAGCAGAGTTCTTCACATGTGTTTTCCAGCACCTAGGGGCCAGCGCACGCTCCAATGAGAGCCTGCCGTACTGCCTCAATTTCTGTTCATCATGGCTTGTCTAATTCACCCCTGTCCCTGAATGAGCTCTTGAAGAGAATGTTTTACGAATGTCCTCCCAGGAAGTCGCCCAGCATGCATGGGACTTAAACAGGGCCCTGCACCTCCCATTGAGCCCCCATTTAAAGCCTCTAGATCAACCTCACATGGAAGACCTTACCAGAAATGGCGTTCCTAAAGCATGACTGTTCTATTTGTTAGAGTATTTTCCTATCATTTTGGCCGGCCATTGGAAAAAGTGCCCTCTATCATTGAAAATGGTGACTAAGAATTTGACATGGAGCTGAAAACAACTCCATATGATATAATTTTAAATCACACACACTCAACATATTTTTCCTGAAGGCCCTTTATATAACGTTACAAACAAACAAACAACTTTTATTCTTTATAGATTTTAATCATTTTGAAGACCGCCATTTTTGAAAAAAAACGCCCTCACTTGATGAAAACCTTCATTGAAGTGTTGGTATCTGGCTGAAAACACTGAATATGGTTTATCAATAAGGTCCACATTGAAAACCATACTTAATCAATTTTCGAGCACTTTATATAATACACTTGTAATTTACCATTTTGGCGGCCATTTTGAAAAGCGGCCCTCAATCGATGAAAAGCGGCACTTGAAATTTACCAACAAGTTTAAATAACTCCTTATGTTCAATAACAGTCCATATAAAATATCAGACCGTGTCACAACTTCTGAAGTATTGACGTGGTGCCCCTGACTAAAAAGGGTCCAACCAGTGACCCCATGTTCCAACCCATTTTACCTTAGCGTCTTCTCTTATTCCGTTTTGGGGGGGGCGCAACCTGGAACGGACGTGTGTTCATCGCGGCTCTGTCTAACTGCATCCAAATTTGAGACTTTTGCACAGATGGATAGTCTTCTTAATCGAATACTCCTATATATTACCACAACCAATTACCTGGATTTATATCCTGGATTAATTAATTGGAATATCACTCTATCTGGTCGGAAATAGCTGTTATTTTTTCGCCCGTCGGAGAGTTCTTTTATATTTTCCGTTTTGGTGCCGCCCGTTGCGGTCCCATGTTGATTTTTTGTGCTGGAAAAACAGGTAAACAAAGGCAGCCATTGCGCACGTGTTTTCGTGCTTTTGATCCTTGATTTTTATGAGTCCTGTTTTCTTGTTTCTTGTAGTTTGTTTTTACACTATCAATAAACAGTTCTTTGGGTGTGTGTGCTAATGATTTTATTCTTATGCTTGTGGTAATATTTTCTTAATACCCGCGTGTGACTTTGTTACCGCTACGGTATCTTGTGTCTCCGTGTTAGCGGCCGGGTCTACCGCGGCCGCCTTTGTTTTTCAACGCTCGTTTTCGTTTGTTCTGACACGCAACGCCCATTTGGCCTCGCTTTCCCCCTTCGCCGCCGCCCCGCGACCCTCTTTCTCCTGCGTTCATTACGGGTCTCCTCGTCCGCTTCCTCCGCTGTCTCTCTGCTCGCGTTGTGCTCGTTTCCCTTTTCCTTTTTGCGGTGGCCTTTTCTGTTTCAATGGTTTCGCGCATTACACTGTTTCCTCTCACTGCTATGTTTTCGCGTAGGAAAAAGGGGGTGGTGTTCGGGCTCAAAGCTCCGTCCGAGGTTCTTCCAAGACGGCCCCGCTGCTTTGGGAACACCTAAAGATGTTTGCTCGGCTATCTTCATGGCGTTTTAGTAGGGGAGGTGGCGTTTCTCGCTCTGGGAAGTTTCGCCCCGTCTACCTGGCTACCGGCCGCTGGCTCGCCTGTCTAGCCCTAGGGCTTTCTCCCTTCTTCTCTCCTCCGTGCATGCTAGCGCGGTCTGCTCTGGCCTTTTTCCCTGAGGGATGTTGGCGGCTGCTGACTCCGGTATGGCAAGCCCTCTGTTGCTATTTAGTGTAGCTAAGTCGGGCCTGCTCCCTCGGGGGCTTGCCTGGCTAGCACGCGGCCCGCGCTGGCTCGCCTGATTTAGATCGTTGCTTTATCGGTGCAGGTATCGTGGTCTCTCTGCTCTGGCCCTTTCCCTGGTGGGATCGGGGCGCTACAGGCCGTCCTGTAGCGGTGTGTTGGCCATGATGACGCCCAGGGTTTTCCTCTGTGCCGATCCACTCGCCATTACCTTACACCCTTCTCTTCTTGTTTTGTTTTCTCCTCTTCCCCCCCTCTAGCCCTCCAACGCTCTTTCCCACAGTTGGTACCCTTCCCTTTCTTTCTTCTGTTCCTCCCTTCTTTTTTTTCCGTTCCTTCCCCTGCTTCTCCGCTTTGCCACGCGCTTTCCATGTTTCTTCTCAATGGCTTTTTATCTTTTCCCCTCCCCTACGTGTGTACTGCTCCCCCGCATGCTAGCCTGCTATCCAGATGTTCAATACTCTTGGCTGTGCTCGTCTTCACCAGGGCGTCACGGGCTAGGTAGAGCGCGCGGCGCTTCGCCAGGTTGGTCCCCTCTTACGCGTGTCACCCGTGCGCGGTTCCTGGTGCGGATCGTCCAGCGCTTGTTGTCCCAACCTGTGATGGAAGCCAAGGACCGTGAAGATAAAAAAGAAATAAACAGAGATTGATAGGGGAGTCTTCGGGGGTATGCAGCGTGGAGAAGAAATTGGAGCGGTGCAGAGGGGGTGGATACTAGGCACGAGGAGTAAAATGAAGGCATATGATCCGGCAAGTCGGCTTCGGTTCAGCCTTTTTCCGCACACCCCGCTGGCTGCCCGCTAGCCACGGCGGGGTTATAATCTGTCTGGCTCTTGCTGCATGCTTCACCAGGCCTTCAACGGGCTAGGTGGAGCGCGCGGCGCTCGCGGTTGGGTCCCCCGCCCCCGCTTACCGGGGGTCCGTGTGCGGATTACTGGTGCGGATCGTCCAGCTCTAGTTCCCGCTACGGTTTCTCCTTTACGGTACACACCCCCGTGGGTGTTTCCGTTCTCGGCGCCCCCGTGGGGCAAAAGCCTTCATCCGAGGCTTGGTCCTCCGCGGGTGGCCCTCGTGCATGCTGCTCATTCATCTCAGGCTCGCTGCTGCCCGTCCGTAGCCTTGTCGCTATTTAGTTTCGTCTCTTCGCGGGTTGATAAGCTCGTGGCTCTCCGGGACTTCTGGTGCTGTTCCTCCCCGCCTTCGGGTGCCGCAGAGTAAGTCCTTCCTTTATAAGCGTCTCCACCGCTTCGAGTGATGGCTCTTGCAATGGTGGCTGTTTTTCCGCCGTCGTTGGCGTTTGATGTTCGGCCTTAACCACTGCGACTGGCCCCCCTCTTACGGGGGCTGTTGCTTGGTGTTGTTTGTCCGCCTTCGTTGGTGTTGACTTTCAACCCTCGGCGCCGCTATCCGTTTCTTTCTCCCTTGCGTGGATGTCGCGCCGCTTTGGCGCTCGCATCCCCTTGGGGTGCCGAGGTCTCGGCGGTTTTTTCTCTCAGGTCTATCCAAGTCTGCTCTTTGGCATGGCTCCCCCGCGGGGGGGGCGGCCTAGCCTAGGTTGCTTCACGCCCCTAATCGGGCGCTGGCATTTTTCCCTGCCTATGGTGTGAACCCTCTCAGACTTGGTATCCCGCCAGGGGTTACCCGCGTCTTCCGTCGTTGCTTAGCTTCTTCTGCATGCAAGGTTCCCCACCTCTTTGTTGGGGTGTGCTTAGGTGCTCCTGGCCTGCCGGTGGCGGGCCTAGCCCCCCGGCCTGGCGTGGGGCGCATCCTGCCTTGCTATAGCTTGCAGCTTCAATCGGGCCCAACCTTAGCCTGTTGCACACTGCCCCGCCTCCTCTTGGGTGCTTTCGCTGCGCGGGCTCCCTTCGGAGCTTGGTTAGCCTTGGGCCTGTCTGCTATGCTACCCTCCCAATTGTCTATTTGCTCTGGGGGTCGCCGGCGCTTCCGCTCTTCCGTCTGTTGGCAGCTGACTGTGTGTGCCCGGTAGCCTAGGCTTCCTTCCTTCGCGGTGCTAATCCGGGCCCGTTCTGTTCGCACCATCAGGGACTTGCGGCCTCTGGTCTCTGCCAGTTATAGGCTCGTAGGCCATCTAGGCCTTGTCGGTCCTGGCTCTTAGGCGCTCTCCTCTCTGTTATGCTATGCTACCCACCTAGCCTAGTCCACTTGGCTCCCTTGGGGAACTTGGACTTGGGCTATGATGCAGCTTCTCTGCTCCCCCCAGGGGATCGGCTCTGGGCCAGCATCGCCTTTCCTCCGGGCCTAGTGACGTTGCCTGTCCTGTGCTTTTTCTCTGTTTCCTCCCCCTTGGGGTCAAGACCTGTATTCCATTGATGTGGTTCGGGTCTTTGGGTCTTTAGCCCGACTTCCTGTGATGTCGTGGCCGTTAGCCTTGGCGTCCCTTTGACCTTCCCTTGGCTTTCATCATCGCCTAGATTTTGCTACTCGGCTTAGACCCTTCATCTCCTTCGGGGTATCTGGCCCGGGTTCTTTTCCATGCAGCTGTAGAATTGGCCCTTGTCCGGGGCTAGCCGACCTAGCCTGGCCTCGGGCTGATGCTTCTGCTGCTTGGTATGTTCCTTGGCCCCCCTCGGGGTTCTTGAGAGGCCTGTGCCTGTGCCGGTCTAACGGCTGGCCCCTCCATATGGCGTCACTGGGCCGGCCTAGGCCGGGGGTAGGGGCTTTATGTCCCTTCCCCCTTGCTTACCCCCGTATGGGAACCTGAACATCGCGTCTTGGCTGCCCTCCGTCCTCACTTGCGTGCGGGCGCGAGACCTTGGTTTATATGCCGGCTGGTGCCCTCGGGCCTAGCCTGCTCTGGCCCGTCTCGGTTTTGTCCCATTCAGTCTTGACGCTGGTGCTCGGGGTTCCCTCTTTGTGGGGCTTTGGCTCCCACCCAGGTGATGCCCTTGCCCCTTCTGGGCTTCCTTTTTTGTCCTTGGCTCGGTTGGTTTGTTCTTTTTCCTCACCTTCCCTTTGGCTCCCATTCTACTTCTCAGTCTCCTTTCCTCATCCCTTGGGGCTAGCCCTTGAGGTCTTTCGACTTTAGCGTGGACACTACTGCCCACTGGTGGGTCGGTGTCTTGACCGTGGGTCCCTTCTTTTCTCCCTCTCCTCCGCGTTCTCCCTTCTCCCGTTTGTTGGGAGTCGATAGGGGCTGTACCCCCGCCTTTGAACGTCTCACTTCGCGCACATTCCTTAGGCTCCCCGCTGGCTAGCCTGGTCTGCTGTCTCCCTCTGGGGACTTGGGTCTTTGGTCAGCTCGACTGTCCCTCTCATTGGGGCTGCGTTGTACGGGCGTCGCGTTGCGCCTGTTGTCGGGCCTAGCGTTTGGGGTCTTTCTTCCGGGCCTAGCGGTTGGGCTCGTCCGGGCCTAACGTTGGGGCTCGTCCGTGCCTATCGTTGGGGCTCGTCCGGGCCTAAGCGTTTTTGCTCGTCCGTGCCCTATTCGTTGTGCCTTCGTCCTTTCCCTATCTTTTTGGCTCTTCTGGTCCTACTTTTTGTCTCTTCCGGGCTAGCGCGATTCCTCCTGGGCTTTAGGCCCGGGTGTGCTCCCCGATTCGTCGGGGTCTGCCTTGGGGGATCCTTTCCCCCCCAGCCGGTCTTCAGGGCTCCCGTTGGTTCGAGTCTCCCTTCACCTGCGTGTTTCTTTTGCCACGCCTTCTCTGTCCCAACTGTGCTGCCTAGCTGGGCATCCCTGCGATGGTTTATTCCCTTTGATTTGGTGGTTTCTCCGCACTCGCCTTCAACTGGCGGCTTTCTCAGTTGTTCTTGGCATTGTCATGTCTTGTCCTTCCCCGCGTGCCTTGCGACTGGACTTTGTGCTTTTCCCCTTGGTACCCTCCACTCGTGGTCTGGGGGCACGTTTCGGATCGCTTCTGGCTCCTTCTTTAGATCTGGGAGCCCTTGAATGGTTGGTCTGCCTACTTCCTGACTGGGGGGATTTTTATCCCCTATCTTCTGGTCGGCTCCGAACGTCTGTGACTGGACTGTTAGTCGGTTGTGAGATCCCCTCGCTCCCTACGTGGGGAATGTCTCTTGGGTCGTAAACCCGTGTTGTGAGCCCTTCTTTCCATGTCCTGACTCTCGATTTGGTTGACGCAGTTGGTTACTCCCTCTTCTCGAGGCTTTGGTTATCCTTAATCGGTATCTCATCCGTTCGGGTAGCACATCTCTGGTGGCTCTCTTCACTTTACTTCTCTCAGGAGATATCGGTTTCGAAGCCCTGTGCGGCCTGCGTAAACCTCTTCTTGGTGGCATTCTCCTGCCCGTAGCCGGAGTCAGGCTACGCGGCTTCTTGTTTGCCCCCTCGTCCCGGATTTGTCGTTCGGAGTCGCAGAAGTTCCTATAACTAGGATCATTCTGTTCCCCCTCTATAAGACTTTGTCACCTGCCTCTCGGCTTGCAGGGTCCCGCCCTGGTAAGTGCTTCTGCTCTGGTCTTCCCTACCGTCATCCTTCTCCCCGTCCCGGCTCATGTCCCTCCTCTCGGGTCTTCTACTCTGGTTTTTTCCCCTCTGGTAGACTTATCGGTGGTTTACCTCCGCAGGGAGTAGGAAATATGTGAGGAGGTGATAAGAGGAGAGTTGGGGATATGGATAAAGATAGGTGATGAGTGCGGTAGATATGGGTGGGGCAGATGGGGTGGGGAATGGGACGGATTTCACGGAGTTATGTGAGGGAGTGAGAGGGAAGGAGAGCGTGAGAAGGGGAAACGAGGTGGGGGAGGAGGTGGAAGGGCGCGGGAGGGAGAGGTAGATGGAGGAAAGGGAGGCAGGTTTGGTCTAGGACAAGTACTCAGCCGGCGAGTGAAGGAGTTCATAGAGGCTAAACAAATGCGGGGAAGTGTAAGGGTGAGGGTGGATGAGAAGAGGGAAGTGGAGAGTGAAAAGAACAAAAAGCGAAGCTAGGAAGAGAAAGTGGGGGGACGCGTGGAGGTCAGAGGGTGTTGGAAACTATGGTGTGGGGGGAAAAGGAGAGGAAAAAGAAGGGAAATAAATGGGTGAGATGTAGAGGGGAGAGAGAAGACGAGGGAGAGGAAATATATAAGTGGGGGAGGGCGGGCAAGGTGCAAATCAGGGCAATAAGAGCGAGAGTAATAGTGCGGAGAGTGACCGTAGGGCTATTATTGAACTGATCGCAGGGAGAAGGGAACGGTTGAGGTATGGAAAGAAGGGAGGATGAGGGAAACAAAGGATGAGTTAAACAGTCGGCGGCAAGAGAGAAAATAGGAGTTGAGAGAAAGAAGCTGGCCGTGGGCTTTACGTGGGGGCAAAAAAATAATGGAGAGTCCGTTGGTTGGGAAAAAGAAATGAAGGAGATGTTGGAAGGAGGTCAAGGGTAGTGAGGCGTCGGGTATAGCGGGTTCGGGGACGGAAATAGGGACGATACCAGACGTTTCAAGGGAAACGGACGGGGGGAGAGGTGACGTGCACCGTGTTTTCTGGGTTGGTTCCTTTCGGTCTGGGATTGACTCTTGCCCGACCTGGGTAGTGCTATTTTTATCATTACTCTACCTTGACTGTCTTCTCTTGCTCGTTCGTTGCCCCCGGTTCTGACGAAGTGGCGTCCTCTGTGGTGCGGAGGTATGCCTCGTTTTTTTCCCTTTTTTTTTTTTTTTTTTTCTCCTCGGTTTTTCTTTCTACCTCCGAGTCGAGTGTCTTAATGTCCCTCCTCTCCTGGCGGTGACGCCTGAGATGGGGACGTTTTCGCTTTATCTTGAGGCTTGTTAGCTGTCTCCGATCGTCCTTTGTCCTGGATTTTTTTCGTCGACTAGCTCCAGCTTGCCTTCCCACAGTCAAGGTTGTTTGTTTCGTCCTTCGGTGATGTTGGGCCCTCTCCTTTTGAACTCCGGTTTTTTAAGGCGTCCGTTCTGACCGAAAGCAGTTTCCCTCTTGTGATCTGAGTTTTAAAAAATGGCGAGTCTCTTGGCGAAGACCCCATTATTCCTTGGGTGCGGCGTCCTCTATTCTCGCCTTTATTACTCTTTCGGGTCCCCTTCCCGCTGAATTAGCTTGAATTTTCCTTCTCTTGTAGCTTCTTCTCCTGGGCTAGGGTCGGCCTTATCTCTCAGCCCTTCATCGGGGTTGGGGCCTTTAGCCTTTTCCTTCAGTCTCTCACCCTTTTGTCTCCACCTGGCCTCTCCTCGTTTGGGTTCATCTGTGGGATTCTGATCGTTACCCCCTCTCTAGGGGGCCCGCTCCTCTGTTTTTTGGTTAGGCTTCCTTGCCCCGCGTCTTTACGCGGGCCGCCTTGCGCTGCTCTGGCTCCCTCTCTGAATCCTCAATTTGTTTCAAGACTGTGAAGCGTTGTGTTCTCCCTCCGCCTTTGCCGGGGTTCTTTTGGCCTTTGTCGCAAGGCCTACGTCGCCTCACTCCGTTCTCCTTCTAGCTCTTCTACTCCTCTCGCCTATTCCTTAGGCCTTGGTTCTTCTCTGCGGGATCTCGGCTCTGCTGGCTCTCCTCCAAAAAACTTTGGCCAGGCCTTTTAATCACATGATAAGTCTAATGTCCTATTACTCACCCTTGGTGTACTCCACTGTCTAGGTGAGTTATGGGCTTTCCTGACTTTTAGGAATTTAGATTCCTGGTTTTCGTGCTCTGGCGTTTTTTTAGTTCAACCCTTTGGCTGCAATCCCATCGACCCGCTCTTCAACATTGTTCCCCTTCCTCCTCCTACTGCTAGGTGGCTAGTCTGGTGTTGCTTTGAAAAATATTCATTCAAACGGAGGTTATGCATATGTTTCAGTCAACATTGGTGTAAAGGAAATCAGCTCAGGTTAATGATTTAGAGTCAAAACACATTATGTTTTATAAATCATAACTGGGCCTGATTTCCTTTACATGTTGACTTCCCTCTTCCAGGCCCTCCCCACAACATGTATGTTTCTGCGTCCGTCTGGGCTCGGGCCAAAACGGAATAGAGAGGAGCAAAGGTCAACTGGGGTGACCTTTGGTCAGTGGTTGGACCATTTTGCTTATGGGGGTGTTCTAGGTAATTTTGGGGCATTCCACTTCTCAAAAGGGAAATGCATATGTTCAGATTCAACATTGGAAAGGAACTCAGGCCTCATTATGATTTATAAACATAATGTGTTTTTGACTATTTCTTACAGCTGTCGTGTGTTTTTGAAGGAGTCAGTTGTTAGCAATCATTTTGTTACAAAACAAGTATATAACTTCAAAACTTCAGGCTCACATTCTGTTGGATGAGGGCGAGACATGTGGTTCAGAACCCCTTGTAGGTCAATTTAGCCTATGTTTATTTTTAAACATAAATAGCAAACTTCCCTTTCTTGTGCTCGTCCTATTTCCTTAATTTGTCTGATGAATGTTAATTTACATTATTTCCTATTTGTCTTTTTATTTTGCAGCCTTTTCCAGTTACAGACTTTTAGCAGAAAATAATTCCATTACAAAATGGTAAGTAAAGTTTCAGATCTTGATGTGCAAGATGGCCATCAGTTCTCTAGCCATTTGTTTATCGCTGTTATTTATCAGCATGCATGATGTTTAAAACAACTTCTAAGGTCCACTGGCAACACCATAATCATCACGTTTTGTATATTTTTGTATAAGCAGTTGTGTGTGACAAATTCCATATGGTATTGATTTAAGTACACAAAAATGTTTGTTTTTAGATTCGACACAATGCACTTAGTTTGCTGATCGACCTATATTTAGTCACCTACTCTCTGCTTGCAGTCGCCACTGTTAGGCTGGCTGTCGGGTTCCCGAGCAGTAAGCAGGCTCACGGCTCAGGTCGCCTCTCGGGGCTCGACTCTGGGTTTTCCCCGTCATGGCAGACTTCTCGGTGTTCGCTCATTGTCTGCCTTTCGGGCTTTGGGGATTGACTCTGGCCCGACATTGGGCAGTGCTAGTTTATCATTAATCTAGCATGAATGCTCTTCGGTTGCCCGGTTCTGACGAAGTGGCTTCCGGTGTGCGGAGTAGTATGCCTCGTTTTTTCCTCGGTTGTTACTGTCTACCCCGAAGTCGATGGCCGAATCGTCCATTCCCTCTATGGCTGTTTGTGACCAGCCGAGATTGGGCCTTTTCGCTTATCTTGAGGCATTGTTAGCTGTCTCCGATCGTCCGATGTCTGGATTTTTCGGTGGACTAGCTCAGCCTCCCACAGTCCAGGTTGTTTGGTTCGTCCTTCTGGTGACGTTGGCTAGTTCCTTTGACTCCTGTAAGGAGTCCGTTTCCTGACACGAAAGCTAGTTCCCTCTTGGGATTGATTTATCGGGAGTCTATTGGCGCAAAGCCCCCACATTATTTCATGGGGGAGGCGTCGCTCTAGTCCTCGCCTTTATTACTCTTTCGGGTCCCCTTCCCGGCTGAAGTAGCTCGGAGATTTCATTCTCTTGTAGCTTCTTCTCCTGGGTAGGGTCGGACTTATCTCTCAGCCTCATCGGGGCTGGGCCTTTAGCCTTCCTTCAGTCTCTCCAACCTTTATCTCAACCGGGCCTCTCCCCGTTGGGTTCAGCTGTGGTATTCGTGATCGCGACCGCCTCGCTAGGGGGCACCGCTCCACCGGTTTTTTGGAATATGCTTCTCCTGTCCCGCGTTTTTACGCGGGTCCGCCTTGCGCTGCTATGGATCCCCCCCTTTCTTTTCGGATTCCTCAGTGTTTGCACGATGTGAGCGTTGTTCTCCGCCTTTGCCGCGGTGTGCTTTTGGCCCTTTGTCCAGGCCTACGTCGCACTCCAGTCTCCTTCAGAGTCTTACTCTCGCCGTATTCCTTAGGATTGAGTTTTTATCTGCGGGATTCTCGGCTCTGGTTCTGGCTCTCCTCAAAAAAACTTGGGCCAGTCTTTTAAAACATTATAAAGTATGAAAGGTCCATTACCACCCGTGGTGACTCACTGTTAGGTGGTTATTGGATTCCTGACTTTTAGGAATCTAGATTCCGTGTGTTTTCGTGCTCTGGCGTTTTTTAGTTAAACCTTTGGCTGCATCCCATCGACCCGCCTATTCGAAAAAAATGTTCCTCCTCCGACTGCTAGGTGCCAGTCTGGTGTTGCTTGAAATATTCATTCAACGGAGGTTAATGCATATGTTTCAGTCAACATTGGTGTAAAGGAAATCAGCTCAGTGTAATATGATTTAGTCAAAAACACATTTGTTTAAACAAATCATAAATGAGGCTGATTTCCTTTACAATGTTGAATTTCCCTCTTCCAGGGCCGCCCCACAACATGTATGTTTCTGCGTCCGTTGGGCTAAGTGGCCAAAACGGAATAAAAGAAGAGCCCCAAAGGTCAACTGCGGTGTGACCTGGGGTCAGTGGTTGGACCATTTTTGCATTATGGGGGGTGTTTTGTTGGGTTGTTATAGGTATTTTTGGGCATTCCACTTATCAAAAGGGAAATGCATATGATTCAGTCAACATTGGAAAGGGAAATCAGGGCTCAGTTATATGATTTATAAAACTATAAGGTTGTTTTGACTATTTTCTTAAAGCTGTATGTGTTTTTAAGAGTCTATGGTTAGCATCATTTTTGTTAAAAAAAGTATAGTAACTTCAGGCTCATATTCTGTTTGTGATGAGGACAAGACATGTGGTTCGAGAACCACCTTGTATAGTCAATTTAGCCTAGGTTATTTGTAGACATAGGCAAAACTTCCCTTTCTTGTGATCGTCTATTGCCTTATTTTGTCTGATGAAGGTAAAATTAACAATTATTTCCTTATTTGTCTTTTATTTTGCAGCCTATGTCCAGTTACAGACTTTTAGCAGAAAATAATTCCATTAAAATGGTAAGTAATGTTTCAGATCTTGATGTGCAAGATGGCCATCAGTTCTCTAGCCATTTGTTTATCTCTGTTTATTTATATCACATGCATGATGGTTGAAAACAACTTTCTAAGTCACTGGCAACACTCATAATCAATCACGTTTTGTATATTTGTAATAAGCAGTTGTGTGTGAGCAAAATTCCATAAGGTTATTGATTTAAGTACACAAAAAATGTTGTTTTTAGATTTCGACAATGCACTTATGTTGCTGATCGACCTATATTTATCTAGAGTAAGCGCGTGGAATAACCTGTGACTGCATTGTTAAATTTGAAAGGACCCGAAACAGACAATAGGGTGTCGGCATTTCAATTTGAACATTTGCGTAATCGTTGGACCCTGTTGAATACAACCATATGTAGCATATTACACTTAACCTAAATGCAATGGCTTTCTTTGTAGATGTACGAGACGAGGGTGGACCCCAAGCAGAGCCAACAGGTGGTAGTATCAGTTATTTTCAGTAACCTGACCATCTCACACATCAAATCACTAGACTTCAATGTACTGGATTCTCTCAATACAAGGTTAATACGAGAGGTGAGTAAGGTCATAACATATATGGTTTTTAACAGGTTTGCTGCTAGACAAGTTCAGAATACTCAAGCTTTTGTTGGCATTGATAGAAAGTCTCTTAGCTGTTGTTGAATCATTGCAAATTAGGTAAATCCTAATCACATAATTGCTATAGCAATCATTTATTCACCTGCCCTTTAAACTTGTGTACTACAGTAAAGATCTTATGTTTGCAGTACCAGCATAAGTTTTGTATTGGCCCTGAGCTTGCTCAGAAATCACTGTGTGTGTGTGTGTCCCCCTTCCCAGTCAGAAGAACCACCGGCTCAAGGTTCATATGTGGTGTACTCAAATTGGGTTGAGAGGTCATGGGGGAGGTGGCCGTGCGGTCTAAGGCGCTGAACCGTCGGCATGGTATAAGATCGACCGAGCGGCCCCGAGAGTCGGGTTTCTTGGTCATACTCAAATAGTTCCTATAAGGTCGGAAATTGCAAAATCAGCAGCATCAGTGTAGTGTGAATATGGAAGTTCTCCTCGCCCCTCCCACCCATTGCGTTAGAATGTGAGGTATATGCAGTGGGTGCCGGTGCCCTCATGGTTCGGAGAGTCATGTAAAGCCGTTGGTCCCGTGTGTCAGTGGAGTCAATCCCGAGCACGTAAAAAGTTGCAGACCTCATCAAAAAGAGTTGGGGATCATCCCGGGTCTGTTACCTGCACTCATCGCTCTAGGTACCAGAGTCCTCTAGTGTGATGCGGGAATCCGCTTTACTGGAGGTTAAATTGATCCAGATCCAAAGGTCATGTGGACCCATTTAAGGGGCATTCTTTGAACATTTTCTGATTGCGATGAGGGGTAAGACATAATTTGAGAGCCATCTTGTATCATGTTAAGTGCCAAACCACCTTAATTACATCAGTTAAGCCACAGAGTCTCCTTATTATTAAGGTTATGAACTAATAAATGATGACTAATGATGATTAAAATTTCCTCATTTGGTTCACAAATGTTCTTTTTTTTTTTTTTCCATTTCGGGTGGGTGTTCCACCCTGAATTTGAACTTATTTTTGATCTCAACATTTTCCCATTGTGATGTTGCATGGCCTTCAGAATTCTTCCAGTGTTGAAACTAAATGGAACTCTGCACAAAGCCTTTCATAATATTTTGGGACCTCTTTCTTTCAGGCTGATGCTAATGCACATGACGGTGTGAAGGTGCCATTCCAGTTACCTCCCGGAGCCACAAATGAGGGTCAATTTGCCTTCACTGTCAACAGTATTGCAATGCCACAAAAAATGAGGGGAACACTAACTTATATGACAAAGGTAGGTACAACATTAAAGGTAGCTGTAAATTGTTTAAATTTGCATATGATTCATAACCTTGTCCCAAGGATTTACCTTAATCTTTGCAACCATTAACCCAAGTATAGTATGTGTGTTTCTAATTTTACTGTAAATTTGATCTACTATAGAAGAAATTTGTTACTTAGTAGTTTCTGTCCATATATGAACAAAACACATCCCAGTGGTCTATGGAGTACTCTGTTATAAACATTTGCTTATAATATCAGTACACACCATCAGAATCGGCTGAAGTTGTGGAAGTAAGCTTTTTCTTATTCCTTTTTTTTGGATACTTTTTAAAACTGTAAGCAAAAGAAAGAAATTGGATTAGTAATGAAATATACCTTTCACATAAACATGAAATGTTGGTGAACAGCGTTCTCATTTCAATCCCATTTCTATATTTGTCAACACTTTCAGGATGATGCTGGTTCTACAAGTGAAAAACTTGACTTCAAGCTTCATCTTCCAGTATCTTCCTATTTAGTAGCCAAGCCATGCTCAAGGTAGGAATGGCACAGCCTTTTATCAGGGAGCTTTCGATTTTTACGATGGATGATTCTAGGACAGTGAATTGACACATCAAGTTTTCTGTGCTTGCTTCAATGTTGCAGTTCATCGGCCCTCACCAGTTTTGAAGATGACAACCTTTGTCGCAAATATGACATAAAAAAAAATTTTGTGCACGCACTTGGCGCTCAGCAAAATGCACTAAGAGCACTGTGCAAAGAGCTTATTTATTGGGCAGGGGCAAAACAAATTAACGGATAGATGGGACTGTACACAATGTATGTTTCTGACAAGTTATGAATATTAATGAGCTCATTGCATATTTTGCATAAAGCGTAATTTTTTTTTCTGTCAGTCTAATTCTGCCTACAGATACTTCATTGATTTAAAATGAAAGCAAGTAAAGGCAGCGACTGCATGAAAGGAGCCAACAGCTTATTAGCCCTTGGCTGGTTTTGGTGGTTGGGCTTTAATCCATTCAAATGAAGCGGTACTCGGAGTCTAAGAGCTTCATGCAGCTGCTGCCCCTAATTTCATTCATTAAAAACCTGCTTATGGTGGAAGCTTAATTCTTTTTAATGGTTGACCTAAAGTACCAAAATTACGCTTCAGATGTAGGGTACCGTATCAATGATACAGCTAGATCATCTTCAACAACCAAATTTGTGTTTTTGCATTTTTCCCCAGCAATGAATATGCTGACTTACTGAGCAAAGGTGAATTGGCAGTAAAGAACTCCAGTGTTATCCAAGGTGTAGAATTCGAATTCCCTCATGCCCTGGCCAGGACCTGCTTCTTCACTCACATGGCACTAGTAGAGAGAGTGAAGGAGACGGCGTCATTGTATAGCTGCTCAATACAAGGTCATCATGTATGTGTGCTCATCAAAGCATTGGTAAGTAGCCCGGCCAGGTAAACAGGTTTTATGTCAACCCTCAAACATGATATTCTTTATGTTTGTAGGTGTAATCTTCTTGTTGTTGATGATAGTATTTTGAGAGGTTGATGCAGAGATGAATTGTAAGGGTTGGGTTAAAGGTGCTTGTTCTGATTTATGTCTGTTGTGTTCTCCACTTGACATGAGAGCCTGGTACTAGCACATACGACCTATCAAGTACCGTGGGAAACAAACTTGTGGTTTTGATGGTAGACGCAATAATGCATGTTGCAAAGCCCTATTCAACACTGTGCTAATATTAATGGTTAACCATTAAAACGGCATTTTTTTGAATGAAATGGATTTGAGGGCTCAAATTTCAGGACGACAATGAGAAAAATACGGCCTTTCATCTGATATCAAAATCGATACTTCCGGGTAAATCAAGGGGTCCCAAAGACGATCGAAACATGCACCTTTGATAGGGTTTAAAATTACGACAAAATAAAGTCAATTTAAAGATGTTGTAAAGTATTGAACACAAAAAATAGATATATTAAACCAAGGTTTTTGTGTGATTTTGGTGCAATACTTCAATAAATGTTTGTGGATTTATATTTAAAAAAAACACACACACACACCTGTACTCCATACACTTCTCATACACCTACACCTCATAGCTACAGTCACACATACCAAGAAAAGATTTCAGTAGCTTCCCACAATGCATTGCTTCCAGTGGGGGTTTTTGTACAGCTCGATGTGAATCGTTAGAGATGAAACATGGCTAAATTGACAGTACTGATCACAAACTTGCATTTTAAGAATGTTTCATCTCTAACGATGCACATGACTACCTGTACAAAAACTTCCACTGGAAGCAATGCATTGTGGGAAGATACTGATATCCTTTCTTCCACACACCTATGCTAAGGAGTTTTTCTTTTTATTTTTTTAATGGGGGCATTTGATAGATCAGCAGCATTCCCAATTTGGGGAGGAATTTCAAATGAGGAATTTAACCCAAGTGGTAGGATATTTGGAAGGCCAAAATAGCCCTGCAAGACAAAATTGATCACCCAATAAGCTTAAAACAAGGCTTCTGAAGCATTATTGAGTATGATTTTAACTAAAGATGTTGATATTTAAAAAAAAATGACATGGTCAGAACTCAAATTAGGAGTCCTTTTTGTGTCGTCTGCAAGAGGGCACAAGGATTGCTTTGGTGCGTGTCTATGCATCTGTATGTGTGTTTATGTGTCTGTTTGTGGTAAAAATGTTAACCCTTAACAATACATAATTGCCTACTGTTTCAATATACATGCACAAATTTTCATGGCACTTGCATGTAATCGTCCTTGGGTAGTCCGTACAGTTACCCCTCTCACGAGTCAAAGATCATCTAGAGGTCATGGCTTAAAAATGGTCAGAATTACCAAATTGCTTGTTGTTTTCATATATGTCAATCAATTTTCCTGACACATGGATATATTGGTCCTTGGGTAGTGTCCCACATGTGGGTGACCTCATGTGACCTTGGTGATCTCATGTGACCTTTGTCCCCATTTACAAAACGCAATGGCAGACGACACTTAGGTCGGATGCAGAGGATCGGACAAGAGAATGTGACAAAATTTTGCTAGATGGGATCCCCAGTCCTCCATAGATATACACTGACATCCCACACAATCTTAAGCACATGTAAATAGCATTAACTGATTTTGTTATAGCCCTGTACAAGCTCATCTGTTACATTTAACTGTTTATCTTGTTTACTTTAAATTCTATTTTGACAGGCCAACAACGGTCTTCAAGTAGACGGCAAGTGTTCAGACTCCAACTTACTCTCATACTTACTGGACGAGATAAAAGCCATCATGACAGAAACGTGAAGTAACATTCCGTGTGGCCAGAGCTTAGAATATAATGTCTGTTTCATATATAAATATATATTATATATATATATCATGTGTATATGTCAATAAAATTATTGTTCTTTACTAGGACATCTCAAACAATATATATGTGATATGCTGCTCATCAACAGTGGATACTGGATGAAAAAATTGTTAAATGCAATCCATTTTATTGTTGCTGTATACTGTTTGAGATAGCAAGTGAACTATGACATAATGTTGTATCACACATATAAAAGTACTCTCATTCTGCTTTTCAGGCCAAAGTGTAGTAACCCATAGTTATGTATAGAACAAGAAAGCAAATTCCATCAATGTAGGGTGAAACGACGTTAAACCGGGATTCCACATTCGGCAAATTTTTAGCTTCTATCACAAAGTGAAAAGAAATACAACTGCAAATTGCAAAAAAATCTGAGGCTTTTTAAAAAATATTTTGGTGCTTCAAATTTTACAGAATTTCTCAAAAATTAAGTACTGTGACAAAAAAGCCAGATTTTCAGATTCATGCTCAATGAATCCTGAGGAATAAGTTTCTGGGGGACAATTTGGGCTAGCTGAAGTAAATCCTTATTACTGACACTCCAAGAACAAAGAATTTGTCACAAGCTCACATGCAAAATTGAACCATATAATGCTCTGTGACCAATCTATTTAATTATTTTTGAACCTGTCCATATACGGTGTACTCTATACCAAATATGGCTTTGTCAGTTGATCTTATCCGTCTCATCATCGTACTCCTTTATAGCATTAGGGCATGCTACGTACAAGGAGCTCCAAATCAGCTGCTTGGGAAAGACTGGTTAAAAAAAAATCAGCTATTCGCCAAACCAGTAATGGCTGAATTCACACATCCTATTATATGCTGATTCATCTACTGCACCCTAGAGTTGGCCTTGTATATCATCCCATTATCGTGTGTGTTTCTCAATATTATACAGTCGGATGCGGTATGAGAAATGACTCGGAAAAGGTACTCTTTCTTATATAAATGATAACAATTCAGTTCAGAAGATGCATCAACCAACAAACCCATGAAGCAGCATGTGCTACGAGTCCAAATCGGCTATGACCACTTTTTTCTCTTTTGTCCAGTGCAGCGTTCTTCTTATTGACATGGTGAGAGTCATTTAAATGAGAATGTCATAGGGTCCTCGTAATCAGTTCATACGAGGCTAACCTAAATATGGAGAGAAGGTTGTTTTCTTTTGCCATAGATATATATTGTTAACTTTATCCTGTGATCTTCACATGACAAGGGACGTATTTAAACATGGATCTACTGGTGTGATAGCAGTATTAGTATTGCAAGTAATTTTGAAACTTAAGGAACATATCAACATATCCTAATATGGTTCCATGCGTTTGGTGTGCGATGGTTTGGGCAAAGACTGATGTGATGAGTATCGGTCAAGAGTCGGAGGGAAGAGCCATCACAAGAAAGTACAGTAAACCACAGTACAGTACAGTATTCCCCCCCAAAAAATATATTTAAATCCCCAAAATGTCAAATCAAGGTTGGTTGATCCTGAAGAACAAGATTTTTTTTTGGTTGCCAAAGCACCATAATTAATAATTACTACATTGCATAAGTATTGTTTACTCATACCATATGAAATTTTATGGCTACTTCTGGAACATTCTGTCTACCACCCTGGTTACTGCGTACGTGACTGGAAGCTTTCAAACAACACAGCAGTAAACATCAAGTTCATAAGAATCCTCTTAGTGTTTCTATTGTGTTACGGTTGTTTTCAGTTGTGAAAAATAACAGACCGCTTTCACTTTCACTCCTGCATTGCTACCTGATGCAAGAGAGGTGTATGAACTTTGAACTTTTTCTTGCTGCAGGGTTCACCTTACTGTGCGAAATAAGAGAAAGGTGAAAATAGGTTTCTATGTGCTTGATTTAAGCAGAGTTTTGAGCATGTAACCCTTGCAGGGTTTATGGCTTGGGTTTTAACCTGCCAAGAGGACGTCCAGGAAACAAAAATTATGTTTCGAATCTTGTCAAGTTAGAGCTAATACTACCCCATTTCTGAGGGAATATGTGAGTGACACCATGGAAATCATATTCTGGGGTTTATAATAGAACCCCAGTACCAAATTTGTTTGCACATTCGACCTTTTTGCCAAAATAATTTTCAAAAAGTTCAAATCTGAGCTGTACATTGGTTTGAAGTAGATTTCATTTCTTCCTGCAAAGTGAGAACCATTGCTGGTTGCAAATCCAAGTATCGGAGACTGCATTGTGATGGCATCTTTGGTAATATGTCAAACTTCAAAATAACCACAAGTGAGGTTGAATGGAACCACATTTTACAAGGTTAAGACCATGTTTTATATTGTCCAATTATAAATGGCTGATTAAAAGCCTAGTGAGTCAAGTAACATTAATGTGTAGTAGGTTTTTAAATTAAGATGTTCATAATACCAGTAATACCCACCTTAATTTTGTTTCTGTTTAAATTTAACAGAATTTGTTTCTTATCGAAAACTTATGCGTTTGCCCTCTGTGGATAAATATTATAGCACGGTTTTCGTTTCTTCCATGGTGCAGTATATATGTGTTAGCTACCTCCGGCTTCCATGAAATCAAACCAACTCATTTGTAATCATGCTTTAGAATGTCTTGGTATTTTAACGTGAGGTGAAAATGTTTTAGTGTAGCTTGCAGCCTTTCCACCAATGAGAATCCTCACTCGCAAGCAGAATAGGAAACTAACTCTACATTAAAAATAATTATATTTCCTTTTTGATATTCAAGATTGTGCTAGCTTAAACCAAACACCCAGTTCAAGCTCAGATTCTTTTGTCGTTTAGGGATAGAAATGTAACTTTCAACATATATAACATCTGAATTAGCCATTCCCGTCTGTAGTACTACTCCGTCTTCAGTTCCCAGTGATCGGTGCCAAATTGTAGTTTTTGTTTCCCTAACATTCAGTTATATTTGTACAAGTTTGCAGAAGGTTATTTATCATGCGATTAGAGTATAAAAAACATGCAGGCATAATTTATTTGACGACTCGTGTGTTTTGTTTTTGAAATATAATCGATGGTCTACTTTTTAAATTTAAATACTGTCCATGTGTTAATTCGCTTAAGTGATTTATCACTATAAAGACCCTATTCCAAAAACGTACAAGATATTTTAATTTCTGCGAGCTGAATATATATAATATGTACTAATCAATGACTGTTAATAAGCTTATCATATTTTATGTGTTTGGTGCAATTCTGTGTATTAGCATTCAAAGGATATTTACTAGACCGTAAGCAAACATCAGGGGGAAACACCCCTTGTCTTAACCGGACTAGTTGTGTTCACCTCAAAATGTCATGTTTAGATCCCCAAATTAGAAATAGGCAAATTGTCAGAAATGGAGCAATTATACTTAAGTTATAACCAGTTACGAAAAGTCTGTGAAATGTAAACGTGATATGATGATTCATACTAGTAAGGCAAGATTATACCAGGACGGGCTCTAATTAACATAAAATATGGATTAATAAACACTAAATAGGAGTTAAAAAGATTTTTAATGAGTACGTCTGTTTAGGTAAACAGAGAGAATCATAGTAAAGGCACAGTCATGTTTTCCGACTTTGTGTAGCAGAATAGACCCTCGTTAGGTTTTTGATGAGGCTTTGTATGTGACTTCACAAGTTGGAAAACCAGATTGGTTTGCCGTAATTACACAATGTCAAACTAACCTAATTGGTGTCCGTCCAGTGAGAGTGATCTCAATCGAGCATGGGATATAATAATAAATGGCTTCAATCGCTGAATTGGCATCTGAAATTAAACCTGCCTACACTAATAAGTCTTTTGTGATTCTTGGGAGTTTAATTTGTGATTTGTGTGTATTGAAAGGTAAGTGAAAATTTATTATTTTTTCCCCGTAACTTTCTGCTCTACAAATGAACTTTTTCACCATTTTACAGTTTTTACCCCATAATTCCAAACTATAGTAGTAGTATAAACTATACCTTTTTGGAATCCTTGTAACCAGACAAACATGATGTGCTTTTCAACACAAATGGAATATTTTAAAGTTTACCCCTGTGTAACCTTGAAATCCAAGTTGGGGGCCTTGAAAATGGTGTGGCAAGTGCTTCCATCAGTTTTTGTGATTATCAATGCATAAAGTACTTGTGTACCAAAACTCCGTTTATTTTCTCCAGATTTGCTCACTCCCATGAGATCTGTGCACTACAATCCCCCACTATAAGGGTCCCATCTGTCCACATTTTTGTATATTCTCTTTCAGACTGCAATGGGTATTCAGGAAATCTGACGGAAATAACCATTGGGTGGGGGAATAGGGGGATGGTAATTCAAGGTCAAAGGTCATGTCGACCCAAGCATTATCGGGTTACAGGGAATATTACAATCAAAGTGCTGATTGGATTGTGCGTTTGGCCAGCTGCCAGCCTAGTTGAAGGGAAATAATTGGAAATTTTCCTGATGACAGCATAATAATGAGCAACAGTGCAGTGATACTCCATAAACAGAAGTACAAAGTAATCAAACTCCCACACAAGTCTCACAATGAGTGCCAGGTATATCGACTTACACGACCAGTGTTTGTGTATGTAGTGTAAGAGATTTGTTTTGTTCATACATCATGCGCTGTGTCTTAAATCGCTCGCGATTTCGTGGATTTAGACTGCGCCTAAGCGCGTTTGGTAGTAAGGCGCGATAATGCTGCGCAGTGCATCGGTTAATTTACTAAGTACTTCTAGGTTTACAGAGTATAGTAGTAGTAATCTAGGATCATTGCATAAAACATTACCTCATTAATATTCATGAACATAATCATGCTAGTTCATTGGCTGATTCCTATTAGACGTGCTATTTCCCTAGGGAATTTCCCTACAACCTCGTCCCCAGAGTCAGAATGAGGTGTAATAAAACAAATACTACATGGTTTATATCAGGAAATAGGGCACACTATTTCCCCTTGGTACTGGCTACGTTCCTATCAGCCCACACCCTTCGGGTTAGGGGTGATAGGCCCGTAGCCAGTACTTTGGGAAAATAGTGTGCCCTGTTCCCTCTAACCATGTAGTATTTGCTAGGGAATCTGTAGAATTGGCTCAGTATTCACCAAAGTTGAAGATCCTTGCGTAGTGCGTCATGGGTGTAATAATTGAAAAGAGGGTTATGGGTCTTTGGGAATAAGAGTTAGAGGTCATCTAGGGGTCATTAAAGGTATTGAAATTTGGCTGGTCCCCGTCAACTTTTGTTGGTGAAGGGACTAATAAAAGTTAGCCGTCCGTGTGTTGTGTGCGTCCTCACATATCTTTGGACCTAAGCAAGTGTGGATGTCCATCTTTGCACTAGATGTATCGCAAGTCGGCGGTGGGTGGGATACAAAGTGGGTCATGTGGGCATGGGTCAAAGTTCAATGTGGGGCTAAATAGCTATAAAATTAAAAAAACATGTCAACATGATTCTTTTGATTGAGTAAGTTATTGTGTCCATCGTCGCGCCATAGATTTCACTCAAAGTAGGTGGCGATGAGTTCGGAGGAGGGTCATGTTGGCATTTGGTCAAGTCACATGAGGTCAAATGTAAAAAAGAGGTAAATGCTATAAAACCTTATAGGATGATGAATTTGGTGGTGTGGTCAACATCGTGTCAAACTTTTGAAGGTCTTTGAAGGGCGTGCCGGGTCATTCAATGTCCAATCACTAGAACGTGGGTAGATGACATTAAAATGGTGGGTGTGGTCAACATTCAATGTGGCCAAAACTTTTGACGGTCATTTCAAGGTCATGTGGGATCATCCAAGGTCATGTGGTGTCATCCAAGTCAAATTCACTAAAACATGTGGTAGGAGGGTGAAAATTGGCAGTGTGGTCAACATTTAGTGCCAAAATTTTTGAAGGCCCTTTCCAAGGTCATTGGGGTCATCCAAGGTCAAATCCCTAAATAAGTGGTAGGACAATGAATCTTGGTGGGTGTTGTCAACAGTTCAGTGTTTGAAAATTTTGGAGGTCATTTCAAGGTCCGTGTGTGGTCATTCAGGTCAAATTCCTCATATGGTTAGGAGGAAGGAAACCCTAGTGAATGTGGTCAACAGTTGAAGTGCGAAATTTTTGAATGTCGTGTGAAGGTCATGCAGGGTCATTCAAGGTCAAATCATAAACATGTTGTAGGAGGATGAACTTGGTGGGTGTGTCAACATCAAACATTTTCCAACGGTGCTACGACACTAGGCTAGCTAATTTAATATGCACGATCTTACTTTCCCACCGCCGTAGTCATAAGGAGGGTTGCACCAATCAATTTGTATAACAACCATGTGATCGTCTTCGTTGATTTGCACTTGGCCCCGGCTTCCACACCAATGGAGAGTCGATTACAACATTACTGACCTCGTTGATAAAAATATGGTTGCCCTTGGCCGGAACTGAGGCTAATCTTGTATTTGTTCCAAGGGAGTCACTTTACAGCTTCATTTTGTACGGTTTGTCGGTGGTGAAACGTCAAGTTTCAATCACTTTTAAGTCTCAACAGTACTACTGGATCGCTCACCGGAGTTTACGCAGCTGAAATTTCAAATTTTTTCGAAACACATATGGACAATTTTGATTATGAGGACTAAAACAATGATTCTTAAGCACACACAATGTTTTTGTGGATTTCACATGCAAATAACGTCTGTTAATGCACGGAGGGTTGTCATTAGAAAACGGTCAACATTGCATGATGCATATATACCACATTGCTACATTACGTGAGTGTGGTCGCCGCTATTTCTTCACTATAGTCCGAGGTGCTCTTACTAGAAAAACCCCAAAAACTCCATATGGGTTGTGGTCGCCCGGTCCTAAATGAGCGTGGTCGCTATTCGTACTAGTAATGATATTTTGGCATGTGCAAGAATATGCTTAGTGAATCATACAAAATACAACGGGGAGTGGCATCAATGATGCCCGGGGCGATGATGGGGGGGGCAGCTTCAAACCAAGGGTTTTTACTTTCCTCTACAGATTGGATTGAATCATTGGTTTTGTAAATTAATAAATTCATATTATTGTTTCATGTAACACCTCTGCCCTGTCCCATTTTTTATGTAATGATGTTTGTAACTATGCAACTTTTTTTTGTTCATCTACCGGATTACTTAAGTCGTATGTCGGTGTATTCTGTTTGTGAGTGTGTTAGCACTATTTATCTTGCTTCTTCACCATTGGGGTGGCGACGTTTGTTTGGTCCTTTATTTATCCTTTTTTTCACTTAGATTTTTTTTTACTATAGCCTATAGCTATAGGGCCGCCCTGTTTATCGTTAAGGCTGCACAAAAATATATTTGTTTCCGGTTGCCGACCGACCCGTTGCGAACCCCCCGCTCAGTAATTTTGTCCATGGTTTTTTTCATGATGACACCAATAAAACCAATATGTGATCATTTTGTAGCAGCAATTTTAAACATATTTCGTTTCAGAATCGTCATCCTTATCTTTGGTAGCATGGTTAAAATAGCCAGTAAAACTGTATTGGCTCATGTCACACCTGGCAAAGTAATTGCGCTAATTAATTTTGAATTATTTGGACAGTTCTAGGGAGGCTAATTGATTGGTTGAAATAGTTAGGGATGTTTCATTTCTTGGAGGGGGAAGTTTCACGAGTTTTGGTCTGTCTTGGCTTAGTATTGTCTGGTGCTAATTGAATTATGACCGGTGTCAGGTGGAGAATAGGTGGTGTATAGTGTCAGGACTTAGATTTGGGTGGCATGTATAAGGTGTGTCTGGGGTTGGTGTCAGGTTAAGTGTCAACATTTGGTACCAGGTTTTGTGGTGTCAGAATGTTTGTTGTCAGATGAAGGGTGTAATGTGCCAGGTGTTTGATGTTAAGTGTCATATCTTGGGTTTCAGGTGACATATTTTGGGTGTTGGATGTCAGGTGTCAGATGCTGTTTAATGTTTTGGATGTCATGGTGGGTGTCAAATGTTGGTTTGTCAATGTTTGGGTGTCAGGTGTTGGCTGTGAGATTTTGGGTGTCAGGTGGCTGGTGCCATGATGCATCAGGTGTGAGTGTCCATAATGTTGGAGTCAAAATGTGGGTGTTATGTTGAGACAGGGTGTCATGTTTGGGTCATGGATGGGTGTCCATTTTGGAGGTCGGTGATGGGTGTCATTTTGGGGGTCGGTGATGGGTTGTTAGGTGACGTGGTGGTCATGTGGGTGTCAGGTGCTTGGGTGTCAGGTTGGGTGTCAGGTGATGGTGTCATGATTTATTGTCCCATGGGTGTCAGGTGATGGGTGTCAAGTTGGGTGTCAGGTGACGATGTCATGTTGGTGTAAAATTACAGGTGACAGGTGTCATTTTGATGTCCCATGTTGGGTGTCAGGTGACGGTGTCATTTTGGGTGTAAAGTGTTACAGGTTTCATGTGATGGGTGTCATGGTGGTTGCAGGAGTTGTTGTTTTGGCTGTCAGAATGATGGGTGTCATGTGATGGGTGTCAGGTGTTTTTTGGGTGGTCAGGTGGATGGGTGTCATGTGATGGGTGGTCCTGTTGGGTGTCATGTTGATGTGTGGTCATTTTGGGTGTCAGGAGACTGGTGTCATGTTGGGTGTCCCTGTGTTTTGTGTCATGTGAATGTCATTTGTTATTTGGGTGTCAGGGATTAGTGTCAATGTTTGAGTGTCATGTTGGGTGTCGGGTTGGTGGTAAGGAAAAAAGGTTTTTTTAAGATTCAGATGTTAAGGTGTAGATGTGGTGTCAGGTTTTAGGTTTTTAAGTGTCCTAGAGCCAGTTGTCTGGTGCCAGGACTCATGTCTGGTGTCCTGTTCATAGTTACTGGTTCCTAGTTTCTGGCTGTTACAATATGACATTAAAATTAAATGTGTGTAGTAATAAAGGACACAAGATTCGAAACAAAATATGAATAAAATTGATGTTTTTTTTTTTTTTAAAGTTTAAGATTTCAAATATAAAGTGTGTTTTTGAGTTTTTTTAAAAAATTGTGCGAGTTGCACAGCGACGAGCACATTTTTAAAACTCACAGCTCGCTAATTGGAGTATCGTGCTCAAATCCCTCCAATTTTTATTACCAATTTGTTACCCCGATACCGATAAAAACTATAAACAACTTCAATCCTTCCAGTTCCTCAAGTGAGAGGCATGCAACCGTGACCTAGTTTTGATTAACATCAACAACTGAATTTGATTAATTGGCTTTACTTGATTTGTGAAACAAAAATGCCGCCTTGGTTTCACGCTTTATATTCCGTCATGCATGCCAATGTGCCTAACGGAATAAGCAATGTAATCCTATGGGGTTCTGTTTTGTTTCGCAAATACAGTAATTCCTGATTAATTAGGTCCCCAGGGCAAATCTATTCTTCGGTGCGTGGCATGATTTTATGCCCTGTGATTTATGGATTTTTATGTTATTCGACACAATTTCAACTTTGGTATGTAGACAATCGCCCTCATGATTAGTGTTTTTGTTCTTAAAAAAAATATTATATGCTTCCCTACAATCGGTTTTATTAACACTTAATGCCTAAGGGGAAACCAGGTTTTTTGCATTATTTCTTTTAAACCAACATGAATTAATCATGTCATTTTTTGCCCCTCCTAAGCTTCCTCCGCCGCACCTGTGCTATAAATGTAAGCGAGGGTTACATGCATCGTTGATGCTCTTGTTTATCAATGTTTCTCAGAATCCTTAATGTGTCGACCATTTGATGTTGTAAGAAAAGATAGGGTCTCAAGGTGCATTTAATTCCATTAACGCTTCATCCATGAAACTGATCGTTCAGGGGAATCACATGATCATTTGCTTATCGGAAATTTTGGAGTGTAGGAGTGTACTAATAATACAGTTTATCTGAAGTTTTAGAAAAATTATTGCCGGTCAAAAATTGTTTTGTGGGCAAAACACAAATGGGTTTTTGTATAAAAAGTGCATTAAAAAAGATTTTTAACATGTTTAATACAGATTCAAACTGTACACCAATATCCTCCCTCCCCAAGGAGTTCCACTAAATTGCCACTGTCACTACGCAAGGCATTGAGCCAGTGTACGCTTGTGTGGGTGAAAAATGTGTTAACCCTTCAGGAAAGGTTATTTTTGTTGTATAGTACGGCCAGGATTTTTATTTCAGTAGTTAAAATTCAATAAGTAGGTTATGAAATTTGAGCTATGTATTAAATGGTATACTTTGATTACCACCAAATAGGCGGGAATAGTTGGTTGTTATCGTTCGCGCATTAAAGTAAACCAAATTTACTCAAGCGTTTGTACAGATTGCGCGTGCGCACCATAATATACACACTGGTCTCTTGCGTTGTCTTGCGCCTACATTATATTTCCATATCGTTTCGAACTGTTATGAGCCTGCCTATTTGGTGGTAAACAAAGTATAGTGTCAAATGATTCACCCTATGGCCAGGTACACCTGTAATTGATCATAAAAAATGAACAAATAGAAATATCACTGAGTTCAACCTTTGTGACGACCTTTTGTCAGACCCCTTCACATGCCCTGAAAGCTACTGAAATTGCCAATTTTTGCAATGCCAATATCCCGTGGCGTAACAGCTTTTTCAGGGCGGGGGGCAAAGGGGGCACCAAATATTTTTCAGGGGGGGGGCAAGCATATATTAAAATTGTGTTAGTATAGTATATGGCCTAGTAACTCCTAATTTTTCAGGGGGGCCAAGATGGGGGAAAGATTCCTCACGGGGCAGCTGCACCCCCCCTCTGGTTACGCCCCTTTCCTATCTTGTGATGTTGTATCTGTGTATCACTTTACAATGACAATTCTCAAGTCTTTGTAAGGAAGATCAAGGTCACTTAGGGGTCTTAAGGGGTTTGGAGTACTATTTCCCCCATAATTTTCTCTCAATTCACCTTTGCAAAAATATGGCTCTTGATATGCAACCAATTTAAAAATGGAAGTGGATCACCAAGGTTGTTTTTGAATAAAACACTCACAAAATAACACATTTTTGCCAAAATTAACTACATAATTCTAGGAGAAAAAAAATTCCTGACCATTTCTGGCTATGGCCAAAAAAAGTAACTTACATGTCGCAATTTTTTAAAAATAAATTGCATGACTCCCAAAACTTTCTAATAAAACCACAATATGGGGTTCGCCAAAGACTTGAGAAATTTACCCATAAATCTGTAGTTTTATGAAAAATGAACCCAGTGACATTAATGCATTTAAACCACCATAAATGCAGATATTACTCACCATACTCCTCGGGCGCTCGGGATTAAAGACACTATCAGTGCTTCGCCCGAAGGAGTCAAAATATTGAAATTTGCAAAATGGCTTAAAAGTGAAGAATACATTCGGTATATTCCTCTAAGTTCCTTTCTTCAACTGAAGAATTGCCAGAAAAGAAGAAAACGGACATGTAAAAGATATGAATCTCCATTCATTTACGTATTGTATTAAGTGTCCGAACCGGACATAATGACTAAAATAACAATATCCGATTTTGTCCTTATTAGTTTGCTTCTGTTCTATCATTTTGCAGGGTATGATGGGGTACCTGTCTTTATACAAACATGCCAAAAAATCTTTATTTTTTTTGATTTTCTTATTAAGCCGAATCACGTAGTGCCTTTAAAGAATGTTTTTATTTTGTGTAAAAGATGCTTAACTACTGGGTGACATGCATGGCTGCGTGTTAAGTGGCGGGCCATTTGACGGATTTGAGGGCTTATAACGAAGCCAAAAGGTAATATATGACCCCAACGCCTTCAGTATCCCTTGTAGTCAAAGAAATTGGATGGTCTCACTAAAATTTGTGGATTAAAAGTCTCAAGGTAAGAGATCTACATTACTGTTCAAAATGTGACCTCTGAATAATCTCAAAGTTGGGACATTCTGAAAGGGAGACTAAACTTTAGCCCTGGGTTTAAACCAGGATAGTCCTGACATGAGTGACCTTTTTCCCTTTAAGCATACTTTAAAATGTGGCTGTAACAGGTGGAGAAAATGCCTCATGATTGGCCTTGCCACAGTAATTTTGAAAGGAAAAAGGTCCACTCATGTAGGACTAACTCTGGTTTAAACCCAGGTCTAATTTAGTCTCCCTTTCCGAATACCAGCATTGTGTTCTTGTTACGACGTCCTGGTCATCTAGAGATAAATAAGATTTTTTTTTACACAGTTATGAAATTGTTGGTGTCGTCTGCAATGAGGGCACATCAGGTTGCTTTGGTAGACTATCTAGAGGTCATTTTAACCTCTTTTTCGACAAAACTCGTCAATGGCGTAGCCAGGATTTTGTTGACGAGGGGGCAACAACATTTGTGAATGTAGCCACACGTCTTATTGTAACAGCAAAATGTTTGTTATTCGCCGGCTCGATAACGCTCTGTCTTTTAAAAAAAAACCCAGATTTTTTTAACCGTCGCCTCCAAAATCCTGAAAGGTGGTTGGGTGAGGAATTGAACCATACATCATTGCACAAGACACAAATATACAGTAGTAGTAGTAAGTTTTTGACCAATTAACAGTTGTTAATTAGGTAACCAATTGTGGTTATGAAGCTCTCTGTATTTCATATCATGCCACACACCCTCAATCAACATCTTAATAGTCTTTTTTAGACACTGTACCAATGGACCTTTTGTTCCGACAAAACATCCAAGGTCCTGGGGGGCCGACACCGTGCCCCTGCCCTCCCTGGCTACGCCAATGATACAAAAAAACTAGTAGTAGCATAAACCCCCTAATGTTGGCTTGCTCCACTGCAAATCAATTTTTTTTTTTGCCCTTTTGAGCCATTTTAGGTTGTTTTTTTTTGTGTGCTTTTGTTACGTGGCTTGAACCCTTTTGACCACGGGAGGCGACTATTCCTTCGAACTTTTTTTGGTGCCCCTTTCTGCAGGAAACAAAATAGGAGACAGTCCCTACTTTGATTTTGTTCCCTGATAGTTTGCTATAATTGGCACATAGGTAAACACCCCAACAGGAGGTTGCCATTTTGCTTGATACACCCGGTTTAATGAGGATGGATTGATTGGGTGTCAACCTGAACAATTAGTCCTTTGACTTTAGCTTGTATAATGAAACCTGCTCATAAAAGATAACCACTATAACAGGTGCACTAAACCCATAGTTAAATCATAACCACTTTTATTTTCTTTTTTTCAAACTGGCCAATTATTTAATTGTGTGGGATGCAAAACGTTAGTATCTCTGCAAATAGCTGCTTTATGTCATGTATTTTAAAAACGTGTAATATCCTGGAACTGTTGGCAAAATGTCCATTTCACAACCCTGTGACTGAGTTGCCCAAAGAACCCTGTGACTGAGTTGCCCAAAGAAAACCTATCTCCAAAAGACCTGGTATGCTGAAAATTACAATACCACATTCCATGTGACACATGTAATCAATTTGTCTTGAGAATTTTGCTTGGTCAGAATTCCGTTTTTGTGTCCTCCTGCGATTCACAAGTGGCATATTGGGATTGCTTCGGTAGTGTTTGTTGCTCTGTCTGTGTGGATATCTGTCTGTGTAAAACGTTTTACCCAAACTTGTTAACTAAAACACAATTGCACTATTTTCCACATACCTGTGCTCATTTTCATGATCTCAGGAATACAATGGTCTTTGGTATGGTGAACCCCCTGTGATGACTCTTGGTGACCTCATGTGACCTTTTCTCCAACCTTGACAGCAGACATCACATGCATTAGGTGACCCCTGTATTTTTTTTTTTTTTTGTGTCCATCTGCAAGAATTGGCAGGAGGCACATAGGGAATTCCTCGGGTAGTATGTCCTGTGTGTGTGGTCCTGGTGGTCAAAATGTTTAACCCTTAAATTATATTGCAATGCTGTATGAGTTCCGTAATGGCTACGATGATTCCTTGGGGAACGGAGGGAGCAGGATGGGGGTGACATGTTGATGACCTCATGTGACCTTTGACCTCATGTGACCTTTTGGCAGTCAAAATGTTAACCCTAATATATTGCATGTCCGTAAGTCCGTAAGGGCTAACGATGTTACTTGGTGGAAATTAGGGGGGGGTCTGGGGAGACAGTTGGTGACATCGTGTGACCTTCGTGACCCATGTGACCCTTTGGTCCCATTCACAAACCACCTTCAAAGCGGGTTTAGCTGAAATTATCCACATTTTAAAATAATGGTTTTTATACTTAAAATTGGGTATCCCTGATCTTAAAGGGCCTCGTCCCAAGAGCTCCACATTTTCCCGGAAGTAGTCAAAATTTTGGTATCTGAAGAAAGGTACATACTATTTTCCTCTTTACCATGTGAAATCTTAGGGCTAAGGATACTTGGTTTGGAAGCCAAAATGTACCCCAATTTTGGTAGACCAATATTTTATATCTTCACAGTACTCTAGGATTATAAAATGCTTTTTAGCTCTCACTCTCACTCAAAACGGATTGAATATTGGTTGCGGAAGACTTTACAGATGGGGATTTGCTTTGGGGTGAAAGCCCTTTCTGTACAAGATGCAAACTATATATTCTTAACTCGGGCCATCCCCTTTAATGGGATTTTTGGGCAGATACCAAAAAGATTTTTCATCTGCCCTGCTTTTAAATTGAAATTTTTTGGGCTTTGTAATGTTATGGAAATATTTTTTGTCAGGTTTTCTGTCTGTACTCCTTATTCCAAATCTTAATAATACTTATGATTTCTTGGAATAAATCGAAAAATTAAAAAAAAACTTGAAAACAAGGTTTTGATTGCGAAACTACACTCTGAATTAAATTTCATGGAAGGATTATCCATTGAAATTTTTGGAGCATGACACAACATAATACCTCCGTGCCCCTCAAGTGCCAAAAGGCAGCCATGAGCAAGTTGGACATGGCACTCACATCACTCACATGACATTATGTCTCTCTTGGCATTCACTGGAAAAAGCATGACTACAATGCCTCACTGATGTACGTGGGTGGTGGGAACATACAACAAAATATTCTGCATTTCTGGAAAAAGTCATTTGTCTAACATGATGAGTGAATCAACCGTCCATTTTTATTTGGAGAATAAAGATAGGATTTGTTGTTTTTGCCTATCTAATATCGTGTAATATTGATGGGGTCATCCAATATTTTGAGTGTGATACTACGATAAAAATATTGGACTGCCCATCCAATATGACACGATATTAGATAGTCAAAACAACAAATCCTATCTTTTAATTCTCATTCTTATTTAGTTTGGTTGTTTTAAATAACCAAAAATGTTTCTATTTCGATAATCTTAGTTAAAGAGGCCAATATATACCCCCCTGTAAAATGAACCAAGCCCCGCGTAATTACTTCATGCAACACTTGTGTGCGACGCACTATCTACTATCGTCTCATATTATATACCACAACCAATGATAAGCGGTGTTTGCTTTAACCCCGCCCACTGATAAGAAGGTGTATAACTTGATTAGCATTTTTGTGTCGCCTGCCCTAAGGCAGGAAGACACAAGGGATCACTTTGTCCATTGTACAGTTGTCTGGTTGTTGATGATGGCTGTTGATGTGTCGGTGAAAAGGTGGTACAGCATGCAATTATCCTATACTTTGATGTGGATTCAAACAAACTTGGGTCACAGGTGCAACATGACTCCCTCACTTGTTGATGAGGGTCAAAAGGTCGCATGCCAAGGTCAAAGGTCAGGTGAGGTAAAGTGTAAAATAGGCTGAAAACTGGAAAATTTACATTCACCTTGAAAAGTGAAGTTCAATTGGAACCAAATTTGAATCATAGGTGATTGCTAACATGGGATCCCTCATTTGATGATGAGGTCAAAGGTCACATACCAAGGTCAAAGGTCATGTGGGTCAATTGAAATAGGCTTGAAAACTGTTAAAAATTGACCTCATTTGAAAAGTTGAAGTTCAATTGGAACCAAACTTGAATCAGAGGTGGCAACATGTGATCCCTCATTTGCTGGTGAGGTTCCAAAGGTTCACATACCAAGTCAAAGGTCATGTGAGGGTCAAGTTGTTAAAATTGGGGCTGAAAATGTTTTTAAAATTGACATCATTTGAAAAAAGTTGAAGTTCAATGGAACCAAACCTGGAATCATAGGTGCAACATGGGATCCCTCATTTGTTGATAGGTCAAAGGCACAATCAAGGTCAAATGTCATGTTAGGCCGATCATTCAAGTAACCACGACGGCAGGGCGACACCCCCAAACAAGCGGTCCGAGGCAAAATCTATTGTATTTTTTTAAAAATCCAATAAGTTTATGGGGTTGTTTTTTACAACTTTTTTTTTTTCCATGCACGACCACTTAACAAAGATGTTTCACTCACAATCATTATGTTACTAAGCTGGCCACTAAGCCGGTAATATCCCAAAATAAAAAACAGTGGATTTTACCATTATTGCAGGATCAATTAAAGGCTCTCTGACTCATATTTCCAGAGGATGATGCCTCAATTTTGTAACAAATCATGTTTTGCAGTAGAATGGTTTTGTCCACATTCTAATCACTGTTATGAATAGCTAAGCTCAAATCAATATCTTCATTTAGAAAATCACGACTTGTACTAAAATTCCAGAAGATCCAGAATTTTTGTTACACACAGTAGCCTAATTGGTACGTTATACAAGAAAAGGTTATGTCATCAAAACAAAAAAAAAAATTGTTTCATCTCAAACTTTGGAAATTAGCATTCAGGTGACTATATCTTAGATAAAGTTGGGCTATCAGTTACGGGTACCACACCAGCCTTTATCCACAGTCCTGATGGGTTGTCAATACCAAGACTTTGGATATATACCTGGACGCCCATACCAGCTTATGCTAGAGGTTGGGGAAAGGGGATGATAGGGTGTCCTGCCCTCCACTGTAAAATCATGAGAGAATCAGTCTGGAAAACACAAAATGATGAACAAGTTTGAGTAGTAAAGCGGTGGCAATAACATCTTCCAGGAATGCTTCTACTTACCAAACTCTAAATGGAGTGAGATTAAATGTACATCAAACCAAAATCCTCAAAAAATGACCAATATGAACAGTGAGGGACTTACTATATCGGGCATGGGGTCCAAGGTAATATGTTAAAAGTTACTGAAGCTGAAAAGTCGGATCCTACATGGAAATCCATGATTTATAACTTACCTAGAAAGTTTTGAGCTTTGCAGTGAAATCTTGTATAGATTTTTTGCCCACTTTCACCAATCTCGGAAATTGGGGAAATAGGGTAATGTAAAAATGCAAAACTCTGTAATAACACCCAAAACACTCATCAATGTCCTAAACAATGTAAAATATCCTTACAGCGGGACGCTATAACATGGGAGACACAGATCTAGTATTCATATATCCAGGCAGGCATCAACTAACTGATAAAAAACTCCCAAAGATATTATTTTTTCAATATATGCAGATCTTTCCTGTTATACCGTGACTGGTGGATCCTCCCACCCAGCATTTGCCCCTACATGCACAAAGACGGATATTATATCAACAATACCAAAAAGTCATCCACATTGTTGAGATTACAGTTCCATTTGAAACCAACATTCAAAAGGAACCCATGAGCTCAAACATCTCGTATGCAAAAAACCTTTCGTACGCTATTATCCAGGAGGGGTGTATAAATGTTCATTCTTAAATGCATTGAGATTGGTTCCAGCGGGTTAGTGACAGCTGACAAGATGGATAGATTGGGTTGAGGTTTTCACTTTCTGATGGTTACATCTAGAACAAAAAAGCCATTTGCCAAAAAAATCTGAGCAAAATTGCCATCAACATCATGAGCTATTCATTTGGAACGCTCGACATGGCCTAACGGGATTCTTGTCCCAATATATGAAGATTTAATTCTTCTGTCATTGTGGCGGCCTGTCCACACCCCACATCCTCCTGGGTTTTTTCACTTTTAAAAGTCTATTTGTGTGAGTTGTTATGAATTAATTTGTTCATGACATGGTGAGTTTCCCTGCCTGTCTGCTGTTATACCTTTCGGAGTTCAGTAGCGTACCCTGGGGTCATTTCTTTGTTATTTTGCACGTTTAGCCTATTGTAAATCACGTAGCAAATTAGAGTAGAAACCCAATCTTATAATCATAAACTAGTCTCTCATGTCTTGTCCCATTCTTTGAAAACTCACAGGTTGCAAGGAATGACATTTATCTGAAAAGTATGTTGTGGGATTTGAAAATTTCTGAGAAGATGTTGAGTGTTTGGGGCATTTTGTTCGGCCTTTCTTTTGTGTTTTTGGCATGAATTGTGTTGGTAGGCAAAGATTTGTGAAGTCTGTTGTCCACACAAGTAGCTGGCATGCTGTGTGAAAGTTGAAAGCCATGCATTATCAATGCTGGACTAGAGAGGCATTGCATTGGCCAGCCTAGTCTGATAACCCACTTGAAGAAAGAAAAATTTCATATCTAGCTGGATGACACATCAGGATACAAATACTTACTGCTATGAGGGGCATGGTTGAAACTATAGGCCCAGGTGATCTCGAAAACCATATATGCCCCGAGGCGTAAGCCGAGGGGCAAAAGTATGGTTTCGAGATCACCGAGGGGCTATAGTTTCAACCACTTGCTCCGAATAAATAAAAAGCGTCAATATTTGTTTTATATACCGAATATATAGATTTTGTCAGAACACAGGCCTATATCATGTGTAGCTCATGAGCTGTAGGCCCATGTGTCATGGCGTGCTGCATGGTTTAACCATTTTGTGTAACTTACTTAGGGTCCAACGTGTCAAGAATTAGCAATCCACCTTTCTTGGCGTTGAGGAAGTGATGTTGGAATCCAAAACGGAGCAACTTCTGCCATTTTTTGTCGGCAAATGTGTACAACTTTTCCTTGCAGCTCCGAATTCCGAATTCACAGCAACTTCTTCTACTACAATCACCGCAAGCTTCAGCATTTCCCGAACACGAGGCAAACACACACACATCCGACTAAATGGTGAATTTCAACTTTATTTCTGTTACCATCACCTATAACACAATGTTGTCTCTGGTTGTCCTCAGAAATCTATCTTGATCTAGGTTCTTATCAACGTCGAAAATCGTTCGCCAGCGACCCCGTCAAACCTGAGTGCGGATGCCATGGCGCAGCCTTTTATTTTCCAAAGAGCAAAGCGCGACGCCGGGCGATGGCGCTATGACAGATCGCTGTCAACAACAACAGAGCGGATAGGTTTCAAGTACGAGCATTAACAACAACCTCAAAGCATGAATAGGCCCTACTGATGCTGCGATTCAGCCATTCCCTTTTGCCTGTTTGTATCCCGACGGTTTGTATCAGACTTTACACAACAGCACAGACTCCCCACACACGATAAACAAATAAAATACGGGCTCTTATATGCATCTCTTACACACCAGCTCAATATGTCCTCAGAATAACGGATGGATATTAGTCCTTACAGCAGTCTCTATTTTGTGAAGAGGTGTCCAGGGTATAGTTCATCCGACTGAGATGCCCACCCTCGTCCCTCCCAGGGAATAGTTCAGTTTGGTTCAATTCCTTGAGCTAGTTGAAGTTTGCCTCCACTTTTAACCAATCTGAAATGAATATTCATATATTAGGTTATTACATTATGTTTATCAACTTCAATTAGCCCGCTCCAATATGTCCTTGATTTGGAAATTCAGTGGCTAGCTCTTTTGTAATACAATGTGTTTTCACTTAACCATACTTGGTTTCATTTCAACTTTATCTGTAGCGGGGAGGATACGGGGGGGTGGGGTGTAATCGACTTCGCCCCGCCAACCCAATGCGTTTGTGGTAGCGTTGCACTGGTTGACTTTTTGTCGCATCCAAAAACACCCAGGTAAGTGTAGGAGGGCATAAGAACTCCTGTATTTGGGGACTGGCTCGGAGGCAAAGAAGAGGGTAGTAACAACTTTCTGGGTGCTCTGTGCTCAATCACTATTTATTCAAGTTTGTTTACATTGGTTATGACAAAGGAATTAGACTGTTAGATCCAACTGTCTCATTACAAAAATCCATGCGACAGTTCGTCGACCACCTCTACCAAATCTGTGTCGACAGTTTGTCGACAACCTCTATCATCCCTATGTCGACAACCTCTATCAACCCTGTCGACAACCTCTATCAACCCTATGTCGACAGCTGCGACGACCCCTCTTCCTAACCTATGTCGACAGCTTGTCGACGACCTCTTACCTAACCTAGTCGACAGCTTGTCAGACGGCCTCTACCTAATCTCTGTCGACAGCCTTTCGACAGGAACTTTTGGTGTCGACAGATTTTTGGTGTCGACAGAGTTTTGGTGTCGACAGATAATTTTGACACACACTATTCCTTGCACATACCCTCGTGCTCGACTCAACACAATTTTTAACACTACTCCTTTAGTGTAATGAAACAATATCCCTCTCTGGCGCAAGTTAAGCACAATCACAACTCTTAGGCACGATTTTTTAGTATACTAGTAAATCTCTCTCCTCAGTGCAATTTTTGGTTACACTTCAGTAATCTCTCTCTCCACTCCTTCGGTACATTTTTTGGTGCACTAAAAACAGAAAAAAAACAAACCCCCTCCCCCCAGATAATACAATCTCTCCGCCTTCTTTCAATTTACGTTTATTACAGAAAAATTTTGACCCAATTTTCATTATAACATATTATTTTGTTCACCCTAATCACATATTATACATACATATCAATAACATTATATACAGGTATCTTTACACCTCTTTTCCTTACCTAAAACACAACCTTTAGAAAACCTATCACACTATCTCGATTCAAAGAATAATCTATCCACCCTCACTCACTCTTTCATACCTCTCACAATGCCTCCCACAACCCTCTCAATCCACTCTCCTCACCTTATTTCGATTCCAACACTTCCTATATCCCACAGCCTTATTCGCTGTAATCTTCCTCAGCTAACCGCTGAACTTCCCTCCTCATCTAACTTGCTGAATTTTCCTCCTCAGCCATACTCGCTTAACTACTCTCAACTTACTCCTCTTCTTTCATATCATTATCAATCTCATTCTTTCCCCCTCATTCCCCGTACAATTCCCCTCATCCCCTTTTTAAATATAACCCGTCCTCCTCTTACTTCATTCAATGCACCTTCCTACTAACTCCTAATAAACCTGACTAACACTCCGCAATTGGATAGCCTGATGTGCAGGGACCGAACATACAAGTACATACGATCAGGTCCTTCACTTTCACCTTTAACACAGTCAGCTGGCCAATTCCGATCCATAGAATTCACGAGGATATAAGATATATATCACACACGTGCACTATACCAACTCATGAATTCAGGTCAATCTACCTAACCCTACAACCAATCATCCGTCACTGTGAGGTCCCAGTATACGTCTATTACATATACCTGAAAAGAATAATTCTATCCCCAGTGGTGCCAGTACAACCTTTTCTTTACTCTCACTGACATAAATGACATTCTCTCACTAAGATTCGCAGAAAAATTAAAAGGCAAAATTGAAAATAATGTTTGCATACACTATCAATTATCACCAAACATTATCAGAAAGGATACATAGGTTCTATAATGCCTGCACGCAATATCACGCAACTAAAAAACGCAGCCACATCAACGACGCACGGTACAACTAACATGGCCGGACAAAATAGTTCCCACCAACCAACCCCGCTCAAAGAGGGTGAAACTCCTAATTCAAAATACAATTACTACAATGTGTGAGCATTGAGTAACTCGTCCATACTCACAGGCAAATTAACATATGCATACACTACACTGCAGAGTGGGTTCGCACCCACTCACGCGCGTACAACCATCGCATTATAAATCGTACTCCAAAAGCTGGATCAGCAGGTGAGATAATGTCATTCACCTAAATAATACAAAAGTGTTTATAATTATTTTTATTCTCATTAATTTTATAGGTTGACCATGGGCCTCAATAACACTATGGCCTAAAGCCATACAAACAACAGGGACTAAAGAATGTGACCATACATTGTAAATACAACACGCAACATAACAATGTATGTATAAACACCACACAAGGCTAAGGGAGTACATGATCATGCACGATCCGATACTGAGCACAAAAGCCACACTAAAAATTATCAATGTCTATACTACATGACAATAGCATCCGAACATCCTAAAAGGTTATAAAACCTATGTAACATGCACTTTCCTGATTGTTCACCTGTGAAAGACACACCGACCGCACTCATGCCTCATGAAGCACTGGTCATCACTCCAGCACAGTGTCTGCGAAACTTACCATCTTTAATCTTCTCACACCGCATACTTGAGTCTAATCTACTTTGATTTAAGTTTAATTCATTATGATATCAATTTTATCAAGTATGAGACCACATCAATAATTTATGAACACTCCCTAAATTTTGCAACAGTGGCAATGGCATCCAGAACAATGACATCACACTGTCACTAGTGGTAATAATTCCAAGATTATTCCAATCATGAATTTTTGGATGGACATGGACGACCATACACAGGATAGAAAAATTACACTGAAAAGCAATGAACACCTTCATAATCAACATGACTAAAAATTGTCACTCCTATACTCTGCTAAAATAAAAACTAACCTGCACTGCATCATGGAAATTTGGGTATAATTCCCTATCAATTATTTCTGTGACCATCTCCTAAACACGATGTATAACCATACGGTGTGTCTCATGCATAAAATATTACCCTGAACCATAGTGCAAATAATACAAGTTTGTGTTTTACAAATCACCAATACGGCCACGACTGTTCCTTCAAGTGGAGGAAGACTTGGACGGAGGCCACGGACGACAATATGTTAACCTTCACCTTCCATAAGTTTGCATATATATAGTATCACACAGTTATAATTAATAATAAAGATATAGACCCTATGTCTGGACGGACCGCTTTCCGTATTGACAGCACACCTCCTGTTCTGACAACACTTTTTAAAATACAACAATCACACTATTCTTTACCAACTCCTTCTTCTACACATCACAGGCCTAAGAATATTTGGTAGGCCCATGACATAAAAATACTGACCTGGTCCCTGATGTAAAAATGTAGAAGACATGTACATTGTAATAATAAAAAACCTGTATCCAAAATACTTGTGACCCAGTATTACTGTTTGGCATGTAGTTCTTTTGGCAATGAGTAATACCAAATAATACAAAATATGCTGCTTGATGTTTGGAATATAAATCACAAAAGTAATCAGCATATATATAGTTTACATGGAGAGATAGGCATGTTCCAAACCACATATTTGTATCAAAAATAAACCATGTTGTCAGTGTCATGTCCATAAAAATAATTTACCCTGACCTCCAACAACTATACCTAAGTCATTTAGTACTCCTTTAATTTAAGAAAGCACACTTGACAAAATTATATAATACACAAGCACTCACACACACACTATTCCTACTCTACCTGTTGTGTGGAGAATAATAATAAATCCTACATTCCCTAATTTGTCTCAGGCACCACCACAAAAACAATAAATTTAAGTACACAAGATAAAGCTCACTGGGAGGAATATACAAATTGGGACCAACCCTAACTAGTGTGTCGGGGTGCGAGTAGAAATGACTTGATGACACAAAAAGTATTCCGTATCCAATCATCATACAAAAAATAATTAAAAAATCCTTTTACCTTACACCGCCGCGGTGATCACGAATTCACAACGCCTGCAAATATGCAATGAATACATCACCTAGTGTATGTGATGAATTCACTCACCCGCCGCGAGTCTCAACAACACGTCCAAGGCTAAGGAAACGTTGCAATTTGTAAACAACAGGACCTCACACACATGCCCCAGTGCCAAGTTCCCTACGCATAGCTAACAACACGCGCAGCTCCACCACCACCGCTCCGCTACCGTGGTAAACAGGTAATTTTCATCACGATCACAAAATGGTGACACTCACCAATGGAAAGGGACAAATGACTGAATTGCAGTCCCTCAGCCAATTTGAATCGCAAGATAACTCGGCTCAAAATCCACGCCAGCATTACAAGCGACTGTACTAAATATCCGCGAGAATGTCGGATCATAATTAGCAGTATGCCCCTATCATATAAACAGTGAAAGTACATTTGGATCAGAAAATATACGCTGGTGCCCTGTACATCATACTAACTGATGCGCATGCAGCGTCATGACCATGATAACCTGACAAATGCCTGAACAATATACATAGACAAATCTATTTAATCACAACCATCGCGGCGACTAGCCACCTAAACCGGGGAGATTTCAAGTACAAAAAACATTTCAACAGAATGCGATTAATTATAGAGCATGCGCTACGATTTTTGGAGAAATTTTGGACACTTCCTCCGGGTATAACCCCAGAGAAAGATTACGGTAAACTACAACTACAGCACATGCTTTTTCGTTTCTGATTCTCACTTTTCATCGTCAAAACATAATTTCTAGAAAATTTTCCAGGGCCGAAAAATGGGTTGAAAACGAAGGTACTTGCCATCCTCTTGGCTTAATAGGACTCCGCCGTTCGTCTTCCTCCTCAAAAAGGCACAAAATATAAAATTTCCCTCACAAAATCCTGGGGGATGTTGATTGCAATATTCACCTTCGGTGCAATGGCGGACGAGATCTAGTCACGCGGGCACTAGGATGCCAGCCGCGATTGGCCGACGCGAATATGCAAAACAGGAGAAACACGCACCGTTTCGAAGCCCCCCATTCCTTATATCTTTTACATCTTAAATTATCACCATAAAAACAGTAATTACACTTTGGACATGGACACGGAAAACTTATGATTTCCCACCCCGTCACAAATGCTTTCAACATATAGCGTGGTATATGTGTCCCGCCATTGCATCTTCGTAGGACTCTAGTTGTGGGAGATATTAGCTGAACAATACTTTTTTGTCAGAATAATACCTTTTCATCAACAAACATCACAGAAACCTATTTGTTTTGAAACCTACTAACAAATATTGAATACTTGATATATATTATTTGTCACAAAACTATGATCAGGCCCTTAGCCTTTTTTAATTGTCTTTTTTTAATGTGGCAAATTAAGTATAGTTTTAATGACAAATGACTAATATTAATCGATAGTCATTTGTCCTTTTCACACATAGTAAAAGGTGCTTGTTTCCATTTTTGTCTATTTTTGTTCTCTACTTGAAAATGAGATCCTGCCACTTGTATACACCACTGACCATCAAGGCCGTGGGAAACAAACTTGTCGGTTGTGATGCAACGCGATAATGTATAGTGCAACTCCCTATTCCACTACTGTGAAATATTGATGGTTAACCACTAAAACTGCATTTTTTTTATCTGTATCTTGAGAAAGAAATGGGAATTTCAAAGCTGAAAATTTCAGTCTGAAAATGAGAAAACTACAGCCATTTCAATGTGTTATCAAAATTTCGGAATACTACTTCCGGGTAATCAGGAGGGTGCCCCAGATCGATCGAACAAGCACCTTTATTGTCATAACATAATTTCTACTACCTATTTCATTTTTACGCTTGATCTTGGAAAAATTGTATGTGTGAATGTTTTAGTTAGGTTCAAAACCCAACTTTGTCCTGGCATGGTTACCTCTTTGAAGTGTTTACTGAATTAAAAGATAACAGTTAACAGAATTTGGCACACAGAAATTTTATAACCCAAAGAATTAAATTAATAGGACACATCACATCTAAAGTCCTTTGTGATCACTCACATTTAGAGGAATGTATGCTATGAGCGCTGTTATAACATCACAAAGTAATGTGTGCCGGTTTATTATTTTCCTGTTCTGTCAGCAATGCATTGTTCGAAAATCAAGTAGGCTAGATTATAACTGCAAATGCTTACGTCAAAGCTACTTTTACATGAAATAATCTGTCTCAAACAAGTCAAAATGTAGATATTGTAGGCCTATTCACTCACAAGTACATAAATTTTAAATACAATTCAAGTTTTGTTTTTTATTGTGAAGAACCTGTTATTGATATAAAAAGTTAAACAAATTTTTAAAAGTTTTCTTAAAGATGTTATTTTAAAGTCATTTTCACCTAAATATATAACATGCATTAGACCTACATGATATTCCAATATCAGGCTATTATCTTATTAGCCAGTTTCATTTGTTTGCTATTTTATTTATGGAAAGCTCTTTTCCATAATCAAAATAAGGATTTTTCCACTGCACTTCATCCCACTTCTCACATTACCAAAGTTTACGACTAAATATATGTTTGCTTGCAAACCAGGGCAAACTTTATAATGCATAGAACATGTCCTTGAATGGCCAGGCTCTGGTATTTAAATCATTAGCAGTGTTATTTATGAAGTGCAACTTAATGATGGCAATAAAGCAACATGTGTTTGGCCATCTTTAACCTTGCACTGTGTTAACTTGAAACAGCCCAAATTCCCTCACTCCAATCAGTCATAAGTGGCCTTACAAACACACTGCTATCTCAGAGGGTGTATTGAGTTCATCCCACAATGCACCAGTTTTGAGACATTTCACCTCAATAATGTCATGTGATGCCAGCATGGGATTCCACAAATTCACATTCTTAGAGGGGGCCTGTCATGCAAGTATTGGTGGCGCTTTCATCTTACTGTGTATTTTAATAAAGTGATCACCCTTTCCAGGTTTCATTATCTCTTTTTCAAACTATTTTTTTTTCCGTTTGTGATAGTCCAAAATATGAACAATATTATTTTTTACTAAGAATCATCTTTTAAAACGTGTTTGCTTGTTAGTATGATGTTTTTGTTAAGTTACCACACGTACCTTCTGTTGACTACATTTTACAACAGTATCGCTATTCTCCAAATTCTGCTGAGGATGACAGATCCCCTTTAACGAATAAAACACTGACTTTTTAACACCCATGCATTCCTGTCCACAAAGCACTAGCACTTGATGATTCTGCTTGTATTGGGAATTGAAGAACTAATTTGGTTGATATCCATCAGGATGATTCTCATTAACATATTATAATAGCCTTAGGCATTTGACCAAATTGTTTTTTGAAAGTGAAACTACAGGCAAAGTGAAGACTGAATTAATGGAACAAAATAAGAGATTGAGGAAGTTAGAAGTTACTCTCAATTAATGTGTGAGTAAAAAATTCAGACAGATCGACAAACTCCCAAAATGCAGGCACACATGGAGCAAAATCCTTTAAATAATCTTGTCGATTAAAATCTGCATGACTTAATATTACATCGCACGCAAATATTTGCTTTTCTTGGAAGGTTGAAGAGCATATAAACAGGGTGCATAGAAGTTATTGCCATTAAAATTTGGCATATTTTGTGGTTTGGGTAATGTACTTAAATACATTGTTTAGTCTAAGTTTACATAGGCCTACTCCATGATTGGCTATTGATAAGGCCTCATCACTTGAAGTCCATATCAAGTGAAAATGAATTTAACTTCAAAAAAGAAGAAATTAAAGCTCAGATTAGTGTTGCATATTTTTGTGGGGTTCCACGATATTATTGTTAAATTAAGTATGACAATGAGTAACATTTTAATATTGCAATGATTAAGGCGCATTTGTAAAAATTATACATATAAAAACAACATTTTGGCTTAAGTTCATCTCAGGTGTGAATTAATACTGTTATATAATGTAGATGCCAAAAAGCTGTTGTTGTCTTTGAATGGCATCATATTATAAGCTACTGCATCACTGGGCTTGGTTAATGATAATAAAGAATGATGGAATATAAATAAGACTATTTTAGGTGCTTGTTCCGATCGCCTCTGGGACCCCCCTGATTTAACCGGAAGTAGTATAAATTTTGATATCAGATGAAAGCCGTATTTTTTCTCAGTATGTCCTGAAATTGCACGTTCCAAAATCCACTTCTTGCAAAGATGATAAACAAAAAAAACTGTCATTTTAGTGGTTAACCATCAATATTAGCACAGTAGTGAATAGGGCCTTGCAGTGTGCATTATCGCTTCTATTATCAAAACCGCAAGTTCGTTTCCACGATACTTGATGATGGTAAGTGTATGCAGGTGCCAGGCTCTCATATCAAGGGAGAAACAAGATTACACATAAATCGGAACACCCACCTTTAATAATACACAAAAAAATGTATATTTAAAGATGCAAGTTGGCCTGGAATGTGATGTAAAATTATTAAAGGTTGATATTCAGTCTGCAACCCCAGACATTTGTGCTATGAGGAATAATTTTAGCTTGAACAACCAAAGATGTATTTTATCATTAATGTAATAATAGCACATTTTTGAAGAGCGCCCTCAATTTTCAAAATTTGAGATATTTTCACAGTTGTGTTGGTAATTGTCTAGTAAACTATACCTGCGAACGGTAAAACTCAAATGTGTATTTGCCATAAAAGAAGCGATTTTGTAAATTTGCTTATGCTTCCTTTATGATTTTGTGAATCGAGATCCAAAATTGTAATTTTAAGGCGGAACTGGGGAACTTACCAAAATTCTGTCGTTCGTATAAAAATAGTGTCACCTCACGAAAAATTGATCTCTAAACTTGGACTTGCCTGAACCAATAAAACAACTAATGGATGAGCGTAGACACTTACATTGCGGCATTCCGGCATTTCATCTGGAGCTGTCCAGCATTCCAGCAAAATTCCTTCATTTGCGACAAATGGACATTTTCGAGCTAAATCATTCACAGGTATAGGTTTACTAGCCAGTTACCAATGCAACCGTGCAAAAATCTCAAAATTTTTTGAGAATTGGGGGCGCTCTTCAAAAAATGTGCTATTATTGCATTAATAATTAATAATACTTAAATCATAACCATTTATATGCTGATAGCATCAATGTTAATTTGTCATGGTCGTGGTCTTAACTGTGTAAGTCTATGGGAAAACCCTAGGTGAATTTGAACTTTCAGAGAAAAATATGATATGCTAAGGATGAAAATATGCGAATCATTTTTTTTTTTTGGAAAGTGACAATTTCAATTGGCCATAGGTCAAAGGTCGAAGTTCAGATTTTCATTTTTGTTATCGGTATTTGGTTCTTACCCAATTTACTTGTGTTAGTTTTGTGATCAAACTCCCACGGGAAAGTGGTTATCTGAGTTGGGCCGGGCACTAAAGGAAGTTTTTGTTTAGCTTGGGCACTTAAATGTTAGCACATAAAACCTTTTAATTCATTTTAGCGTACTAAGTGCTAGTACTTTTGTCATGATCACTTCTTGAACACTCTTATCCATAAGTACTGACATTGTACAGTACAGTATAGGTAGATTGCCATGCATTATGGGATTGATTCAAAACACCCTCTGATAGGGTATATTGTTATGAAGTTTGGTACACCAAAGATCATGCTATACTGACATCGTAAAACAAGGAGTTAAAAGGCTGTTAAAGTAGCTTAAAGTTGAAGCACGCCTATATTTTACACACGATAAGTGATACAAAATGCGCTCATAACACATGTTATCAATATTGTAAAGAAAAACACTCCATGAAATTTGTCAACAGAAGAAGAAAAAATCACCCCCTCAGACTATTTTTGCCTATATACCAATTCATAAATGATATTGGGCCTACAAGTCAGTGATCAATAAGATTCGAAAGAGACTACAAACTTCCTCGACCTGTCACCAGCTTGTTACAGGTCAATGCTGAAAAGCCACCCAACCATCAGAAGGCTTGACAATGCCGTCTTGGATAAGACGTGAAACATTGCCACTCATCCAATAATAGTAAGTCCAGATGATTTGATTTAATTTCCTACCATACTGATTTATACCGGGGTGAATCAAAATCTACACAAACGTATATTAGGCCTAAATGAAATTATATTAATTTGTTGGCCTAACAAACCTAAAAAAGTGCTCCGTTCTTGATAAAAAATGTGTGTGTTTATTATACCTGCCGAACAACGTTCGGGACGGGGACTATAAAATGGGCTCCGTCCGTGTGTCCGTATGTCTGTATGTCCGTATGTCTGTGAGAAAAATGTTAACCTGGAATGTCTGTGAGAAAAATGTTAACCCTATGTGCTGATCTTTGAAACAGTATATCGGACACACAAAATTCCTTCGCTACATGAAAGTCCATCATGGCATGCATCGTTTTTGCAATTTGAAAAAAAAAAAAAAAAAAAACTCAGACTATTTTTGCCTATATACCAATTCATAAATGATATTGGGCCTACAAGTCAGTGATCAATAAGATTCGAAAGAGACTACAAACTTCCTCGACCTGTCACCAGCTTGTTACAGGTCAATGCTGAAAAGCCACCCAACCATCAGAAGGCTTGACAATGCGTCTTGGATAAGACGTGAAACATTGCCACTCATCCAATAATAGTAAGTCCAGATGATTTGATTTAATTTCCTACCATACTGATTTATACCGGGGTGAATCAAAATCTACACAAACGTATATTAGGCCTAAATGAAATTATATTAATTTGTTGGCCTAACAAACCTAAAAAAGTGCTCCGTTCTTGATAAAAAATGTGTGTGTTTATTATACCTGTATCATATCTACTTTTGAGGACCTAACACTAAAGAAGTTATTTTGAACAATAGTCCTCTGAAGTATAACAATGCACTTTTATTTCGTGTTTGCCTTTACAACTGAGGACACAGTTCCTTTGATGTCCTCGGATTTATAGATCATACAAAATTGTGTGTGTGTGCGTGTGTGAGAGAGAGAGAGAAAAAGATGCGTGCACATCCGTCCCATGTTGTGATCCTCAGATAATACAGCTCTGATGACTTGGCATAATACACAACAAATTTAACCCATTTTTTTTAAAGCAGAATGCAATGATAATCAATCTTAGTCTCAGCATATTTGTAGGCCAATTGGTAATTTAAAATACTAATTGAAGTCAGGAACGTGTGCTGCTTTTCAAACCTGTCCCTGAACCATTAACAATGCCCAAAACTTTACCTGGACAAACAGATTACCAATTTTTTACATGCTTGTGGGAATTCAATTCACTTACAAGGTGACGACTTCATTCAACACTGGTCAAATATTTCCTTCCTTAATAGGCCATTAAGGTGCAACGAGAGATTTCACACTACAGGTGTCCGCTAAAAAAATCACAAGTATGATTCTTGGCATGTGTAAGCTTCCATCGACATATCCCATCTGAAAATATTTAGCGCAGAAATGTTTCTTTGGTACAAAAATTGTGAAATTTCTAATTTCGTATAGGAGCAAATACAAAATTCAGCCTATGTTTTATATTGAATTACTAAGCAAATCAAAATCACTTTTTCTCTCTTTAAGATATTTTCTGTTGCCTAATACAGGTAAGAAACCTATTGAGTGTCTAAATCTATATGAAATTCTATTATGACACAATATTTGGGGCCGCTCAAAATCTCTCGTTGCACCTTTAAGTATAAATGTTCCACTCTTGTATCACGTGGTCTGTAAAAATCACAACTGTTTGGAAAATGAAAGTCAGGAGAAAATCATTACTGCTACATTATTACCATTAAAAGTGTAAAATTCATTGTGTGAATGTCAAAAAAGAATGTAAAGTTTAGTCAAGAATTTTATGAAAAGTAAAACATCTTGCTCTACAATGAAATCGGTTTAAATAATTTTTTTTAATGAAATTTTAATGTAAAGTATGCTAAAACATTCAGGAAATTCATTGAATTCACTATTGCTCATTTTTTTAGTATTAACATATTTTTTTGTATTCAATGTGAAAATGTTGTCAGATTTAAGTTGCAAATATTCATACACTCCAAAATTTGTTACATTTTGAGACCAATCACTATCAATTGTTTACTCTAAATAAGCATTCTTAGAATATGATACTGATAGTGGTTTTTATCAAATTCAATACAATGGGGGAAAATTACGCAACTTGAACTTTCAATTTTAATGCTAAGAAATTGCAAACTTGAAATTTTGAAAAGAACCTTCATAACATTTGTTGGCAGTACAAGGATGTCTGGAGAGCACATTTGAGAAGTCATCAACAACTTATGTTCCCAGATCATTAAAATAACAATATGCTTGCAGTGCATAGTTTAGTGATAATAATCTATACTACTAAAAAAATGAGATCTGTCAGTCTATCTCTGTCTGTCTGTCCAGCTAGTCTGTCTGTTATGCTTTGACATATGGGGGCTTTTATTGTGCATGAAGGTAGGGGAGGACAGTTTGACATTTGGAAGAGTCTATTCGCACCGTGGCGGTGCGAATAAGCAATGTTTTTCTGTAATTCGCACCGTAGCGGTGTGAATAAGAAAACTTCTCTTGTAATTCGCACCGTGGTGGTGCGAATAAGGATTTTTATCTTGTAATTCGCACCGTAGCGGTGCAAATAACGAAATTTTGCCCGTTGTTCACACCGTCACCGCTGCAGTTAGAGTATATCAGCTTATGAATTTATATAGAGTCAGGAGTATTTTTCTCATTGTTTCTTTTCTTTTTTGTTGTTGATAATTTGGGATATTTTTACTCCAAAGAACATTTCTTTTTGTTGTGTTTTTCATCTATTTTCATCCATTTTTATAATTGTTTATTTTATATTTATTATTGCTTATAATGCATTTTTCACTTTTGTTTTTATCTTTATATGGTTTTATTGCTTTTTAATTTTATTTTTATTCATTTTGTGTCGTCTGCAAGAATTGCAGAAGGCACAAAGGGATTACTCTGGTCCAAGGGTGTCCAACCTGCGGCCCGCGGACCATTTGCGGCCCGCTAAAAACTCATATGCGGCCCGCGAGGTACTCCTCAGAAAAAAATAAAATGCATAAATATCTGAAATAATAGATTTAAAAAACAGATGTCTAGTTCAATTTCCTCAATCTGAAACCAAACTTCCCTAACATTGTTGGAAAATTAGTCCAATTTCAACAATCTGAAACCAAAATTTTCTAAACATTGTGGGAAAATTAGTCCAATTTTCTCAAACTGAAGATAACATTTTTCCAAATTTGCTAAAAGGTCAATATTTCTTGGGAAAATGGACAATTTGTGTTAAATTTGGCCCAAAATCTGCATCTCTGGTGTAGCTATGGGTCCCATTCGGCAAAAATGGGTATAGATATGGGTCCTATATACTTCCAGACTCTCGTAGGCACATCATAAACCAAACTTGAGCCCCCCCCCCATTACTAGCTCGCGGCCCGTAATAGTCGTGGATTCAACCAATGCGGCCCCTGCGTCAAAAAGGTTGGACACCCCTGCTCTGGTCGTATGTCTGTGTGTCTGTGGTCAAAATGTTAACCCTTAATAAATTGCATGCTGTACGAGTTCCGTAAGGGCTACAATGATGTAATTTGGTGGAAAGGAGGGGGCGGGGTGGGGTGACATGTTGGTGACCTCATGTGACCTTGGTGACCTCAGGTGACCTTTGGCCCCATTCACAAACCGCGACGGCAGACGAATTCTCGGTCCCCGGGACCGTTGATGTATTTTAAATTTAATATTTTTATTGCTGTATTTTCATTTACTTGTATTTTTTATTACTAAATTTGATTGTATTATTTTTTGTTCATTCACTTTTGCTATTATTTTTTGATTCGCTTATATTTAGTAATTATGTTTTTAATTTATCGTTACACTTCTTTTTATTACTTCATATTGTTTATGTAACTTTTAATTGCTGTTAATTTAGTAAAAATATTTGATTGTAAATTAAGTTTTTTACTTAATTATTTTAAATTTTAATTTACTTAAGTTTGTTTTGGCCAATAGGACAGCATGTGTTAGATTAATGTAGCCGACCACATTTTGGAGACGTTTTCTTTAAAATTCATTATTGTTATATTGTTAATATATCATTATTGTTATATATTGTTGATGTTGTTTATTTCATAGGGCTATCACACACATCACCACATTAACAATTTTACAAAAAAAAAAAAAAAAAAAAATTATAAACTGGCGGGTTATAATGACTCCCATTTCCTGAAACAACTTCCCTAACAATTCTTCCAAAATTGCACCTTTTTCTTCCACAAAAAAAAATAAAAAAAACAAAAAAAAAAACAACAATAACACAAACCTTTTGGTCCTAGAAAAAAAATCAGCACATAACATGTTCAATTTCTTGCCCCAAATATTGCTCCCTCTAATCACTAGCATTATTCATTTTCCACTTTTTCAATGAAAAGCTCGGCAGTACCTTACCCCAGGCTCCATAGAGTTATAAGCTATAGAGTTATATTCGTCTCAGGTTATAAGAAAGCTTTAGGCCTACTGTCGTCTGTCTACAACATCTTTCGACTCTCAAAACTAATGTCTGAGAGAATATGCAATAGTGATAATCAAATTTGCCACAGCGGAAGAAATAGACACGTAGCTCAGGTCAAACACATGCCTAAGACAGCCCATTTGTCGTGGTGCGAATAAGAAGAAATTGTTAGCAATTGGCACCGCACGGACGAATAGCCACATTTCATGCCATTGTTGTCAGGGTTTCAGATTGACCAAAAAGGCAAAGCTCATCTAGAGGTCAAATTGGCTAGAAATGGCCCAGTGATCACAAATTTGGTCAAAAGGACCAACTGATTTGAGCACAGAAAAAATCTGAGATCAAAGGTACACCAGGTCAAAGGTCACCCACATGTCAAAGGTCACACAGGTGGAAGCACTAGTGTTTATCAAAAATTTTGGAAGATCTCTCAAGAGTCACTAGGCATATTTGCCACGTATTTGGAATGCATTTTCTCGGATTTTATTGGGGGAGACTGGGGCTCTCAATCTGGCCAAATTCCCCCCACTAAAATTCCTGAGAAAAAAAAGCTTGAACACCAGTAAATTATGTAAATTAGGGGGGGTCGGAATGATCTGACTTGATTGGGCATTCTGAGAGTCCAAACGGTAATTTAGGGAATTATTGCGTGCTATTTATGGCAGCCTCGGTCCCAGTGATATTACAAAATTCATCACTTAACCTTTGTTCAAAGATCTTAGTAATATCTAGGAAAAAATGACATCAAAGTCCGTAAATGTTAGTGGATTAACCTCCTGCAACAACAGTTGGAATTTCCAATAACGGTCATTTAGAAGTTAAATATTGTGTAGCTCTAGCCTTTAGTCAAGTCTTTGTTTGATGTGTGTAAGAGCACCCTCTATGCTCCTACCTGTACAGTTAAGTCTTTGATAAAAGGGGACAGCATCGGGTGACTCCGGCTGTTGCTGCCGATTTGAATTCACCATTACTGTTAAGTTGACAGGTCCTATCCCACTGTATTCCACAAAAAGTTTGTTCATACACAAAACTTATTTGTCACCTGTGACGGAACAGGAGCATATGCACAAAATTCTGCCCCCCCCCCCCCACCACCACCACCACCAACAGGCCCCGATCAGTGATTTATCCAGAGAGTCAAAAATGTTAAAATTTGCAGCATAGCTTAAATGAAGGATAAGTCTGTAGAATTTATCATAGTTGCTTTTTCCAGCTGAAGAATTGACGGAAAAGGAATCAAAACGGCAGTGTTCAAAGATACGAATCTCCATTCAATTTGTGTTGTAGTAAGTGTCTGTTCGGACACTAATGACTAAAATACCCGATTTTGTCCTTATTAGGTTGCTTCTGGTCCTATCTATCATGTTGTAGTAGTTAGGATACCTATAATTGTTAACAGACATGCAAATCTGATTTTTTTATGGATTTTTTCGATTTGTGATACAGCAAATCACTGATAGTGCCCCCTGTTTATGGTTATTTCACATGACAACACATTTAATCTTTGAATTTTGGACCATTTGGAAAATGTTACTGGGTCAAGTTATTTCTAAAATATTCTGTCAAAGGAGAGGGTGTGTGGCCTTTTGGATCACCTTTTGGATGTGTGACCTCAAGTTTAAGTCTTGAACAAATATTGTGCTCTGAACTGTCATCCTAAGTGACCATAATTATTTAAGGATTCAGCATTGTAATTGTTTTGGACACACTTTGTAAACTACCATGAATTGCAATTGGCAATTTTATGTGATACACAATGTGGTTAGATGCATATTAATCAACAATTGACCTGCCCTAGTCATTAGTCATTAATGCTGTGGATATGTATGTGCAATCTGCTGTAGTAAACATCTTTTCAGATCTTTTAACATTAAAGGTGCAATGAGAGATTTTCACATATCAGGTGACCCTAAAAAATCGAAAGTACTGATTTTGCCCTGAGTAAGGCTTTCCATCAAAAATATCCCCATCTGAAAGGATTAAGCTGAGAAATGTTTCTTTTCAAAAATTGTGAAATTTCAATTTCGCCGGAGCAAAAAAAATTACGAAATTAAGCCTAGCTTTACAATTGAAATATAAGCAAATTAAAATCGCATTTTTTCTCTCTTTTAAGAAATTCCGTAGCAAAATACAAGGTAAGAAATCTATGGAGTGTCTAATCTATATGAAATTACTATTATGACACTTTCCCTCTCTCACCCTCTCTTCCCCTTCTCTTTCTTCCTCTCTCTCTCTCTCTCTCTCTCTCTTCCCCCTCTCTATTCCCCTTCTCCACTTTTCATAATTATATTTTATTTCATTTTATTATTTGATTGATTGATTGATTTATATTTTTGGTAAAAATGGCACTTATAGATAGGTCAGAGATGCAGAGAATCAGAAAAAAGTGATCCATGGGTATAAATTTTTTTCCTTTTACAATTAGTTCACATTCTGAAATGTGGAAACGGGTGTTTGAATAGTTTTTGTGTCGCCTGCCCTAAGGCAGGAAGACACATAGGGATCACTTTGTCCACTGTGTCTGTTGTTGTTGATGGGATGATGTCTGTTGTGAAAAAGGGTTAACATTTGCATGTAATATCCACACTTTGATGGATTTGATTGATGGATTAAACAAACTGGGTCACATGTGCAACATGGCATCCCCCACTTGTTGAGGTCAAAGGTCACATACCAAGGTCAAAGGTCATGTTGAGGTCAAGTTGTAAAATGGGGTGAAAATGTAAAATTGACCTCATTTGAAAAGTTGATGTTCGATTGGAACCAAACTTGAATCATAGGTGCAACATGGGATCCCTCATTTGTTGATGAGGTCAAAGGTCACATACCAAGGTCAAAGGTCATGTTGAGGTCAAGTTGTAAAATGGGGTGAAAATGTAAAATTGACCTCATTTGAAAAGTTGATGTTCGATTGGAACCAAACTTGAATCATAGGTGCAACATGGGATCCCTCATTTGTTGATGAGGTCAAAGGTCACATATTAAGGTCAAAGGTCATGTTAGGCCTATCATTCACTAACCGCGACGGCAGGCGACACAACGGTCCGAGGACCGATGTATTTTTTAACATTTCAGTTGGTTATAATGATTCATTTTTGCATTAAGTGGAATATGTAATTCTTGCTATTAATCCAAGTGAGCTAATACTTTTTTGGGTATTTGTTCCAAAGAAATATTGCCTTGTGACAAAGGAAAGCATTTGAAAGTGGTTTCTTATTCCTTGAAAAGAGATAAGATGAATAAAAACAAACATCTGTAAACCCATTCATAGAGATAGAACATTCTAGCAGGATTATTACTAAACTGAAACACATCACACACAAAAACTGATATCATCTGTACTATACAGATATCAAAGAAGAAGGAAGAAAACCCCATCCTCAGTTGACAGCATTAAAGGAAACTACAGTAGTCATCAGAAGAAGAGTCAAAATATTTTAAATTTGCAGGAACAGCTTGAAAGTGAAGGAAAGCCTGTAGAATTCTGGTTAGTTATTTTTGCATTGAAAAATGACAGAGAAAACACAGTGTTCAAAGATATGAATCTTCTTCAATACGTGTTGTAGTAAGTATCCGTTATGGACAGTAATGACTAAAATTCGGAATTTGTCCTTATTAGATGGCTTTTGTTCTTCTAACTTGTAGGGTTTTATATACCTATATTTGTTAACAAAACATGCCAAAATCTCATTTTGATGATTTTTTTTTCAATTTTTGATTTAGCAAATCACTGATAGTGCTTTTAAAGGGGGGGGGTGACCCCATTTCCAAGTATATATAAATTTCATCTGGATTAGAAGGCAGGGGCCTTAACCCCAAACCTCCATCTCAAGGGTGGTGGATTTATTTTTTTTGATTGGCCCGTCGGGCCAGTGTGAACTAGGAAACATACTGGCCCTGCGGTGTGAACTCACTGGCCCAACAATTTTCCATTTCGTGCTTACGCCACTGAACTTAATCATTGCCTAACAATGAATAAATAACATTGGCATCTATTGGTCCTATATTTGAGACCTCATACAGGGGGGGGGGGGCACTCAACGTTGGGTTATGGTGGGGGGGTGGTGGTGTAAAGCCCCGAACTATAGGGGTTTGAGAACTGATTTTGTCAATAAAAAGATTTTGGTGTTTTGTACCAATTTATGGACTTGGGAACTGCGTTTTAGGTCAAATTAGAGTGTGGAAAGAACTGGCAAAAATTGTCAGGAGCTAAAATTGTGAGTTGGGGCAAGGAGGGGAGTTAAACAATCTGCAGAAGAGATGCGAAGAACTAGGGTCTTGAACGAAGTACATACCAGTACCCTCCATTTAGATCAGTATCCCCCACCCCGGTCTCAGTATATTCTGGTATTTTTACCCCTAACATTTGTAGTTAATACCACATTACCCAAATTATAATTGTAAATAAATGTGAGAAAATATACTCATGTTGTACAAAACAATTATTGCTCTTCAGTTGCCACTTTGAGTGATAGCTGGAGCCCAGAGCTATTGATAATCATAACCTCGGGTCCGTTTCTGTTCATACTGCTCTTTGTATTGCTAGGAAAGTCTTTCTAATTCTGCTTTTTGTAGGGCATTGGTCCGCTCGCTGCTATTGATCAAGAAATGCTCAATTCTGCTGAATTCTGCCGCAAAGCAGGAGTATGTGTGCGCTTGTTTGATTGTGTTGTAATGTTGAGCAAGATTTTAGTCAACAACAATCCTGCCCGTAGCCTAGGGACTACTGTCCTTCGCTCGTACTAATACACCCCTAGCTGTGTTAGAGAAGTGGTGCCATTGGGAGTCGGCACTGAATTAGTGACTGCAGCTGATATCTTGAAAAAGCAAAAAGAATGAAAATAGTAAATCAAATGCCAAAGCGTTTTGAGGATAATTCACATTGAGGTAAAAACTCTAATTAATGCAAAGGACTAAACCCACATTTGAAAATTCAACTGGCCCGACGGGCCAGCTCAGGTGAATTATACTGGCCCGACATGAATTTCACTGGACGCGGGCCAGGGCTAAATCGAGCCCTGCTGCCATCTGTAAGTTTTGCACCAATATTTCAAAACCATTTGATGGTGTAACATGAATATTGGTCGACCAAAAAATGGAGCACAATTTTTCATTTATAACATCACAAACAAACATCCTTAAGTCCTAAGATTTTACAAGGTAAATAAAAAAAGTAGCTTTCGTCAGATACCAAAGTGACACTCCTGGTAAATCTAGGGTTTGGGGACGAGGCTAATTAGTGATTGGACAATGGACTTTAAAGGCTGACTCAGAGATTTTGAAATATCATTTTTTTTGGGTAATAATTGAAATAGTTCAAAACTGAAACAAAAATAGTCACCTAAAATGCCATAAATATCAAATTTGAGGACGAATCGATTTTTCTTTTTCATTGCAGTAACTCTGTGTATGGATAACAGGCAATAGGATACTGTGTAAAACAAAAATTACGGATCCGGCATTTTATAACAAAGTGGTGATGTTCTATATGAAGGACTTTGATTGAGCCTTAGTTAT